>UZAN01039586.1:0-39369 GCA_900618425.1 Echinostoma caproni
AACTATGAAGTGTGTTGGAAAATGCGTTTCATGATGAAAAGTTACGTGTCGTATCAATGTCCAGACGACCCTGTATTCGCAAATCCAAAGAAAAGTTTCCTGTTACTGCAGTCTCATTTTGTGCGTACTTATTTACACTTTCCTGTGCATCTTAGCCACCGCGGAGGCGGTCGGAATTCCTCTATTCCATCTGCCCTTGTGTGCTCAAAAACAATTTTTGAAGCGCGTCAACTTACAACACGGTCTTCCACCTCCCTTCCTCCTTTTCGTCATCCTCCTCCCCATCCTACACGTAGTCAAATAAGTAAGACGGATGAAGAATACGATTCAATGGTAAGATCAGCCATATCCGGTTTGTGAAACTGAGACAGAAAACAACAACAACAACAATAACAACAATCTTCATTTGAATATTCAGTTCATTTATTTTGTTTCCTTGTTTCGATACAAAATGGGACTCATTAACCAGTTGGTGAGTCACCAAAAATAAGCTTATTAGCTAAACATCTCAAACAAGTCGTCAAATGCCAGCTTTTGTTGTGAGGGCAACCAAAGTAAAGTATTGATCCAGTCAACTAGATATCAACTTCCTGACAATGGTGTTTGTTGCTACATTATGACCAAAAATCAGGTAGAAGTTTTTCGTAACTATGCGTCTGTTTTATGGTTTGATGATTGTCTGCCTTGCGGAATTCAGACAGTAAAAGTGCGTCGTGCACTGCAATGAACTGCAAGATAACTTCAATTATTGTGCGCACGTCCTCTGCATCTACATTCAGCAGGACGTTGTTTAGTTTGATTGCTCGGCATCACGAAGCATCAAGAAAATTTTATATACTATCCAGGGAAATAGCGAAGATACACTTGTATACAAAATGTGCAAAGTAAACTGAACGTTTACACTGAATGAAAATGTTTGTGATAACCGACAAAGACCGCTGGACAGCTGCTTCGTCCTGCTTGGGAATTGTCAGCAGTACATACGTTTTGTGTCCCTGTCAGGACTCGAACTGCGAAAGTTCACGTTGAGACTTCAAACCCTTACCCCTGAGCTACATGGTCGATGGTCACCAAAAGTGCTCGATGCATCTTATCAGTTGAATGGGCTAATCCAAGCTTGCTACTCTAAACTGAATGTTATTTGAGGAATCAGTAAGGTTGAGTGATAAACGAATCAGTCCTATACCGGCCAATTTCCATGTCGGTGCCATACAAGAAACAATAAGCTAAAATGAAATCAACCATAATATCTTATGCGTCATATATAAAATATTAAACGATCAACAAGCCCTTGTAGAGGATACCGCTTGAAGGACTGTTGTGGGCCACAACTCTACGCACTGTTCTGCAACGCGCCTTTTAGCGTTGAACGTCCATCAATAGAAAAATAAACTCCACAATTGAAGATTGTTTTGCATAATCTAATGTTCTTTCAATGCTGATCAATTGCGCAGTTTTACTAAAAACCGGCGTTAACACATCAACATTTCGACCTCTTGATACTGTCACCTACTTTTTCATTTTCTGTGTGCCTTCTGTCACGACTTGATCGGCTGTCAAAATTCCTTGAGAAAATTAACTGCGTATATAAAAAAATGTAATGACAAAAGTCCGTATCAAGCACGACCAACCAATACTGACAGTTTAGTTGTAGGTACAACTGTGAAATAAAAGTAGCTCTTCTCTAAGTAGGTACCGTCATTTAGATCATTCAATGACAGAAATACTGACCATATTTGGGGACGTAAATAAATTTGCGTTTCACATTGAGTGTATTTTAAAGTAGTTGTGGTAAAGAAGACATTAAATCAATCAGTACCAGCTTTCCACAAGGTTTGAGAAAATAATGAAATTTTCGATCGGAGCAATCGGTCACTCCTGAATGCTTTGCAATTCCACTGGAAGTTGCTCAAACATTGGTAAGGTAATCATTTCAGATTTGTCAGAATTTCAAGAAGCGCAAATGAAACTAATGAAGGAATACAATGACTCTAAATTCAAAAACCGTGATTTTCCTTAATGAATCCTCTTCATAAAGAGATTATAATAATCAATGTTCTACGAGGACACTGTGGTGCAACATCGCTGCACCGGAAATGGATTAGATCCTGACATTTTTGGGAACTTGATTAACTCCACAATCAATTGATCATTTCATCTATGTCCTACATCACTATATATTGAAGTGATATAAAAGTCTGCATGGACAATAAAAACATTGTTGTCTGGATGATGATTCGGAGTGATACATTTTTCGGAATGGAAATAGCATAAACCTTTCGGTTAGCTACTGATAATGTAAAAATCGTTGTGTAGTGGAATTAAAATATTCACGTTTATACCTTGATCCAGACTACCATTAACTATCGGGGCAAGTCGTGATTATTCATTGATTTTACCGGTGCACTCACTGAACCGCGAAGCGTATAAACGAATTGAAGTGCTTCCTCAGTTGCAAGGAATTTATTGTGTGTCAATTTATTATACTTCGTTGCGCATTGGTGCAAATCAAACAAGAATAGGCAACCAAACGGTTTGTTAACGAAATAACATCATTACACAACTGTTTTCACCAAGTTACTCCATCAGAGAACAATGGAAATTGGAAAATTTGGCAGATAGTGGAGCGGTTTCCCGGTTTATTTACGTGATCAATGTAAATTAATTACCTATTCATATATGGTATTCTTTAAATTACATTTCAACCTTGTTAATATGCGCATATAGCTGATAGGTAGCACGTGAAATTAATGGTCAACATGAATTACTAGTTTTGTTCAATATATATACTAATGATGAAATGTATTCACCACTAGATTTATCCATAAATTATCTATAGTCGACGAAATCAAATAAAATTCTGCTCGCAGTTCTGTTGTATCCACTCATCTTACTACTGAGTAGTTTTACGTCTCTAGGTAAACAAAGACACTCGTCTGTTTAACAACAAAACGCATTACAAGTTTTACCAATTTTTATTCACATAACGTTTGTAAAAACTTTATAGTTTACTTTGCGCATTTTTTCAAGTGCATTATTGTGATTTGTTGATTTGAACTGATTATCCTCTAGACCTCATCTTTACGCACAATCCTTAGTTCATCCATTCAACCTCCTGAAGCACTAGACTCGAGTTTTGCTCTTATCAGAGCCTATTAATAGTGCACATCCACCGTCCCGTTCGGGCTTTGAACTTCGAGCTCATGTCTGGGATAGTGTGTGTTACCACTGTGCCATCAAACTTATCCAAGGGCTGAAGGGAAGTGTTAGTTCATCTGCGTTCAGGTACAGTCTTCGTTGATAGTCAGTCAGTTCGTTTTTCACCCAAAAACCAAGGGAGACAGTTTACCATCTGCTAACTCCAGTCAATCATTCCACACCATTACTCGCAAGTTAATATGAGGTAAATGCTTTTGCTTTTATCGTTAAGGATTTTTCTATCGCTTGCATTTCCCTTTTGACTCTACTAATTCCAAACCGCTTTTAATTTTTCATTCTCATACTACTTAAATTCTTCGAGTATATGCAGAATACTTTTGACACAGCTCGTATATAATAAGTAGTGTTAGATGGACTGAACAAAATTTTCCAAAAGCGAAAACCTATTTCACGGTTCTCGTCGATAGTCAAGTATGTGTATCGATAATCCTTTGTCGATTCATTCGTATATTGGTACTCCAGAATGTGAATTACGCAACGCAAAGTTACATTATATCTCAGGTCGTGAGCTTAGGAGAAAGTTTATCTAAACCTTCACAGTTCATTTATTATAACGACATTGGTGACACGTTTGCTAAAGCTAAATGCATTTAACTCACAATAACTGATAGAAAATTCACAAATACATTTCGAGTTTATTGTGCTTTGAGTGAACAAAGAGATACGAACGACATTGAACATACGATCCTACTAAATAAATGAACACATCAAGGGAGAGGATGGCGGGTGTTGGTGGTGGTGATGATGGTGGTAGTGGTGGTGGTGATGGTGACATCCAGACAACCATAGGATCGTTGTGAGAAGTATAAATCACTGTAAAACCTTCTCTTGAAAATCTTTCGATGGATGAATGCTGCCGTCTAGTAGCGTAGCCTTCTTTCGAGAGCTGTGTGCAAGAGGTTTATTCGGTTGATCAGATTTGAATCGCTCAAACAGTGAAGTTTAAGAGACTTACGAACGAGAAAAAGATTGATCACTAACTGGGGAGAGAGTGGGACGGGAGGGGTTCTGAACAGACAAAAAAAGTGCTGAGTGGAGCCTCGATGTTGTGAACTTTAGACGGACTTCTCATTCGCAGTGCTTCAGTTCCCATTTGCTTCACTTGTAGTAGTCGGTTTCAGAGGTATCAATATAGTGCCAAAATGTGTAGGATTCTCGGTTAGAAAATAGTTATTTAGTGAAATTTTGAGTTGGAATCTTTTGTTTCATGTGTCTTATATTCATCTCGTCGATATAATTTTATTTGTAAATATATATGAATCTGCGTTTGCAAAGCTCGCTTTGTCACAAACTGGACAAAAAGCTACACAGAAAGTTTTGATCCAAGTCGCAGGTCTCCTTCTACCTGAAACATATTTTTGATCTTTCAGATATTTTGCAATTTACGGTAGTCCTTACAACGATCATATTCGGTAAATGAAGACTTACATTTTACTATTACACGGCAGGGGACACATGAGTTTATATCATTATGTTTCTCAAAAGAACTTACCCTTTGTATTTCTCTACGTACAGAAAATATATGTTTAGAGTTTGAAGAGACCACCTACAATCAGCTTAATCTTGTTGCAGCGTGTGGTTCGTTGGGGACTGATTTCGACAGATATATTTTAGAAACTACGGAAGAGAACCTCAGTGAGAATATCCCGAAGCACACTCGTACAAACGTTAATTATAAAATATTTTTACTTGAAAAGGGAAATTTTAAATACAATATTTTACATTGGCCTATCCACACTTCTCTTTATCTCATTTTATTGAAAACACCAACTTTCTAGCTCCTCTACACAAGGGAATTACGAAGCTTATTCTTTCTACCTTTTGCTCAATTAATAACAAACGACGGGTTTGCGAGAACGTTTCCATTTTGGAAAAGAAACATTTAATCTTCGGACACAGGAAGAAGATCAATTTCTACGAAGAATATTGCTGAGCAACAGCTATTAAAGAAAAGTAATGTACATTCAAATTAGACAATTCGGAAAAAGTAATCCAACCGAAATGGGTAGCATAAAAACCGTTTACATCAAGTTGGCTATCAAATGCGGTCATATTTTAAATGATTTGCTCCAAAAGTTGAAATCGGCGAAACAGCGCACCGTCGAGCTTCTTGATTCAGCGTCATTGCCTCCAAAAGTGAAATCGTTCTGTAGAAAAGCAAAGATGACTGAAAAACTGGTTCCTTTTGTCATACTGTGCATCAGTTCACCTTCAGTTCCGGCAACGAGTACCTAGGTAAAAGATTTCGTTGACCATCAGAAAGGATGGTCACACACATTCTAAAGTGTTTCGCAAAGTGAACGAAACAATTGACACCGTGCGTCAGGCGATCAAAAGTGGCCGGTTGCAAAACACTTCATGACCAGACACCATTGACTCAAGCACGTCTTGTTAAGTCAATGTATGAGATTTGACAAATACTCACGCAGTGCTTATTCAAATACGTCGTTGTTGATGTAGTTCATCACTTCACCGTTTTGATGTAATCTCACGTCTATTTCGGTAACCTTGTTGTACGTTGTCTGAGAAGGTTCTTTCAGTGTCATATAATCGCTTGGTTGGCTTATGTGACCTATTAAGAGGATTGAACGAAATATTGAATTCTCGAGAAATTTGGCCTAATTCGATTTCCATAAAGGATGTAAACGGAACTCAGTGGATGAAATATTAAAAAGTAATAATTTGTAGATTGGGAATGATTATTAACTGTGAATTCGCATTTTAGGATATTTCAAATGGCTTTCTACATGGTCATGTTCTGTTTGGTAGTTTAGAATGCAGCAGTTTTTTAATCTCTCGTTACCGTTTTGTCTCACTGATGTGATCAAAATAATATATAGGAATGATAGCCTGTATGAAACTCTTGTATGACTTGCACTCAGCAGCCTGCAACAACTGAATAGCCAACGTTCTAGCTTGTTGCTACAACTGTTCCACCATTAGGTAACCTAAATGAGAAGAGTAATTCAATTCCTTGAATCACTAGTCTCGCCATGCATCTAACATTTATGGCGTCAAACTTTAGAAATAAAGAGTTTGTCACAGTTGGCCAACACAGGCAAAATACTTTTGTAAATATGCGTGGTTGATGCGCTCTAAATTTGCATACTTATGGGACAGTCGTTCGTTGAATGGGAGGTGAATGTGAAGGGGTTTCTCTGAACTGCTTGAGTAAATTATGTGCACGTTTTTTATTGTCCTTTCTCCATGGGTCGATCATCGTGTCATTTTTTCTCAAAATAGATTTTCTGTCGCTAATTTTTTCTGAGGAATTTCTCTAAGCACATGAAACAAGTCAGTAATGAGATTTCTCTCACCAGTTGGAGAACGAAATCTTGGTAGACTTTCTGTCTACTGCTCTTTTGAATTTTCTTTAGTTTTCCGAGTTGGATTCTGTCGAAGGTTTGTAATACGTAAGCCAGGGCTCTCTTTTAATTCATGAAGGAACCTATTTACGGGGTAAGACCATTCTTATCGGCTGAACCGTGAAGCACGTTTTCTCAAATTCCTTTACTATATATACTAATATACTACTATATACTCCCGTAATCCAGTTTTACGCAATTAAGCCATCTATGAAGGGAACTCGCCTGTTGTGATGTGCCAGTAATATACATTCAATCCCAGAAGTATAAAAGAAAAAAATTAAGATAAACTTGCAAATTCTGCAACAAATCAGCATTCAAAGGGCACCCAGTAGGGAATCAGGGATCATACCATGAGATTCTACACCTGTGACAAAATTTAAATCGGTGCTTCTTTGCGGTTTTAAGTTCGGCGTTCAAAAAATAAGCATGTTATTGTCTGAAATGAACTTCTATGTAAAAGATAACTTTCCCATGAAATTACACTATTATGGATATCATGTGGCTCTTCATAGCTTCCTGCGTGAGACGAAGCCAATACATCTCAAAGTCAGTAGGATTCTGTTTATACTGGTTACGTATACGACCAAATTATTTGGGTAGTTTGATGAAATTAGAATAAGTGGTTGCCTTTACGAACTTACAACTACTATCCGAGCCCGATATTTCAGTCTTCTGTGAGAATCTTTACAATTACCTCAACTCTTGTTGTGATGTGTGCTGCTCTCAAGTGAAAATTCACCTACAGCCCAGACGCTTCATCTCTGAAAGACTAAAACGGTTACGCAGGCAAAAGAAAGTATAAACTGATTGTCAAATCTGTCAACTTTCATATTAAAAGCGAGATAGCCCATCTTAATCAAGTGTATGTTGACACTGTGCTATGGAAAAGATCCTACCATTAGCTTTGGAACGGAGTGAAGTTGATCTGCAGTCGTTTAGCTTTAACTACTGCAGTCTCATGTGACATCAATGAGTACAACCAATCTTTTGCTTCCGTGAAAAATGTGCAAGCTTTACCCAGTCCATATGCAACGTCACTTGATTTCCATTTTCATGTGACTGTGGCAACAGAGCAAGTTTTAAGGGAGCTAAATGCTTTCAACAGTAATAAATCATCTGTTCCTAACGGATTATCCCCAGTGGTCCTCAAAACATGCGCAAACCACCTTGCACAAACCGTTTCATGCGTCTTTATTACATGTCTATGAGAAGGTAGACTAACATATGACGTGATGTTTGCATCACTCCAGTATCTAAGAAGGAAAAGGGTATGTTTCGGCCTATTACCTTATTTTCCGTAATAACTAAGACTTTTGAGAGAATCATTGTTCCACATCTATCCCCCAATCATGATTTTCGGAGTTCAAATCAGTTTGCTTCTTGTAAACGTCGCTTTAGTTTACATGCAGTTGATTGTCTTATACATTCTGCTGTATTCACTATAGATCAAAATCACAAAATTGTTGACTTTTATTTCTTGGACTACACAAACGTATTGTACTCTGTTGACAGGAACATCCTATTCACACTGTTACAGCAACATGATCTCCCGCCACATTTTGTGATTGGGATGCATGATTATTTTGCCGACCGACGCCAGCTCACTTGTCTCAATTGATATTACGTCTTCCACTGTAATTCAACGTGTAACGCAGTCTGCGATTTTATTCCCTTTTCTGTTCTCCTTTAACTTCCAAAACGTTCCAATCACCCCAACTGTTTTTACATCTACATATGCCGATTACATAGTAGTTGGTGAGGCATCTAATAACAACCCTTCAACGAACCTCATTCAGTCAGCCATATGTTCCATTTCTGAATGGTCCGATGGTGTTTACCTTTCTTTAAGCCAAAGTAGTAAATTGAAGTTTTGCTTTCCTTTAACCATTAACAATTTCTGGATCATTCGTTCTCAACATCGTTATCAATAGCTAAAAAGTTGAAAGGCCACAACACTTCAAATATCTTGGATGTTTTCTGTCTGCTGACTTCAAATGGTCCTATCACGTAGAACAAACATTTCTCAAAGTTAGAAAGTTGACCTTTTATATTGAACGCTTTCGACATTTGAGGGTGCCATTGTACATCATCTCTAAACTTATGTGCCATTGGACCTACTGCTCTTCCGTTATCTTTCTCGGTCTACTGTCTAAGGACTTCATATTAATTGGACGCGCTCTGAAAAGCGACTCTAGTTATGGAGCTGTATCTTATGAGAAGCTGGTTGATTACATTGTCAACCAACACCTGAATGCGCGTGAGCGTCTGTGTGACTCCATCTTGTCCGATGCGTCACATCCCTTACACACACCTCTTTCTAGCTCCATTTCAACTTCTGTAACCAGCAATAAATTTAAACCTTTATATACTCGTACCACTGCTTTTCACAATTCCATTGTACCCTACCTTAAACGTTTGTTGGTTTCCAGGGAACAAATATCAAAAGAACTTACAAACTACCTCATGTGAAATTCTCATGCTGCAACCTTCTACATTTGATATGCGTTCTCGGTTCCTCTTCATTATCGTCTAGATACTACTTATCATGTCTTTAAAGTCATTTTATTAGCTTATATACCAAAGAAAAAGTGATCGCATTTTTTTCATTGAACAATCTGTCCATGTTAGATGAATAAAGTCTACTCCTGATTGGACTTGCCAGTTGCTGATGTGGAGCAGAGTATGTTGTCCGCACAACTAGGTATCTGTCCAAGCGCATCCATGGGCGTCAACCCACATGTTGACCAGTTGGGTATTTAAGCCAATCACGAGAGTGCCTGTGTAATCACACGGTAGACGTGACTGAAGATTTCTGACCACAAAACAGATTTAAAACGGGGCTGCTCAGTATTCCAGCCACAACGGAGGCAGCCAGTATCCGTCTTTACAGGCCCCTTTTGTGTTCAAAAGCAATTAATATGAGCGTTCGAGCTCCCGCTGTCCTACTACCGACAAATGATTGGTTTTGAAACATCCGGAAAAATGATGAATGTCTTTGAACGAATTCGGGTTTCTCAAATTGAGGACTAAGTACAAAGCAAACTTTCTCATAATGTAATTTCCTTCTTGTTGTATTCGTAACTTGATATCAGTACTTAGTTATATATGTTGTGTAGTAGTAGCGTCATTAGAATGCACTGAAAATGAGTTTCTTCTCTACTTTGTGCTTTCATCTTGTGCACAGTGGGATTTTCTCAACATCAAAATGGTTCATCGCAAAACCAAACTTTGAGATCACATTTCTAAAAATTTAAGTTGACAGGAGTAAACAGGTTTGGCAGTAAAATCGAATACATGGAGGATTTGAGATCACTCATCCGTTTTTGTAAACCCAGTATTCAAAGCTCTCCATTGTTGGACACATAATATGAATCCAAGGAAACATTTTCGGACAGTTTACTATAAACAAAATCAAATGGTTTTGTTTTTCAAGCACTGAGTTGTTCCGTTCTATGGGGTTACTCCTATTCAGTTCATCAACAGGTGGTGGCTACCTGGTTTATATCATCCTAAAGGTTGCTCAGGGGTGGTGTTTACTAATGTCGTAGCCGCTGCCCGCTTTTCACATGAAGTCATGCGTACACTCTACACCTCTAAGAATATCTAGGTTCTATATATATCAAGAAATTTCTAATGAGATGCACTAAAACAATGGTCTTTTCACTTTGTTTTTGATTAATCTGTCTACTACTTTGATGAGCCAAATATACCTATTTCAGGCTGTATGATTAAGCGTGTCTATGAATGTAGATGAAGAGAAGTTTAAACGCACTACATATGGTGAAAAGGATAGACACTCAGCTTAATGTCTTCCCCCGACACTAGCGGATCAAAACTGAGTAACAGCGGTCAAGATTTGTGAGTTTCAAACTACGGTTTCAGATCAAAGAAATATTTGTTGTTATGGTTTATCAGCAATAGATATGTTTACGGGAGAAACGATTTTGATGTATTTTCGTGGGCGTTTCAGTTAGTGAGTAAACTGTAGTTTTTCTCATAATTGTTTGTTTATTTCTTAACTCCAGTATGCTCTCAAGGACAATGAGGAAACAGATATGCAATTGTTATGCGTTATTTAAACTTTCAATATCTGCTACGAAACAAACAGCTTGCCCTTACGAATTCTTGGTTTCCGAAAGTTATGAAAACTAAAACTTTGAAGTATTTCTTAGAATCGATATGTGAAAATAATGACCGAAATTTGCTTATTTATGCTTGAGTAACGTATGGGTTTAGAAATGGAAAAGACGGAATTTTCGGCAAACTCTTATTTGTCTGTTTTGAATCAGTTGCAAGCTTGAAATATCACCAAGCTTGATCTTGAGTCTGAGGAAGAAAACAAGCGTCTAACTGAGTTGTAGGTCATCTTGATTGAACCCGAAAACATTAACATTCAGGATTATACAGTGTTATTTGTTAGGTGCACTCAAAACGAGCAGAAGTGATGCGGGCCAGGGAAAGTGACTCGCTCTCTCCTCGGCATTTATGAATTTAGGACATCAATAACATGCAAACAAATCGCTCTGAGCAACGAAGGAAAATTCCAAGCCTTGACCTCAATCTCAGGGCAATTTCCGTTTCGGAACAATGTCTTGTAAGCGAAACCAAGTTGGATTGCTCGCTTAAATCCTATCCCTGTTTCATGGGACATTTGTCCGATCGCGTGCTAGCAGAGGTCAATGGCTAGAAAATCTGGAACTGTGCAAAAGCAACCTTTTCGCAGATGCATAGTATGATCAAAGTGATTGCTGCAGTGAAGAAAAATTGACAGGAAGTCGGAATACTCCCTGAAACCTGCTGGACAGCGAATAAGACCGAAAACACCCAAACGCATTTTACTGATCAAACTCTAAAGATAATCAGGACAACTACCACAAGTCCAGTCACCCAAAAATTTATTCTACCTTTTTCTTTCCAACGGACGAAAAATCGTTTGGCAGTAAACGAATTCCTACACCCTTCAAACTGTGATCTATGAACGGTGCAATCGCTATAAGGACGAAAAAGGTTATCGGAGGACAGTTAATTGGGAATCCTGTATGTAGAAGGTTCTTGCGATTACAGTAACTCGTGTGGGTGGTTTCCTCTGAAATTAACTGTACTTTTTTATCGAACTTCAGCTCTGAGCAAAGGTGTTGTATTTTCATTGCATTACATAATTGTTAGTTCAATAATTCGGGTTGCAAAAATAAGTGCACAATGAAACCGAAAGCCAGAAATTGTACACATATTGCTTCCCAGTCTATAATTATTGTATAATTACATTAAAATAATAACCATCCGTTGCAGTTGTTTTACTGGATTTCCACTTCCGGTTCAAATTACTCACCAAATGACATGCGAGCACACAACGCACCTGCATACATTTATTTACCAAATTGTTTCAACTGAGAACCACTTCAATTGGAATGTTTATGCATTGGAAACCAATCTACTTTACGCCATTCATCCTAATGATCACTCCCGTTTTGAAAAAATGGTGACATTTCAATATTTGAACATGTTTTTCAGTTCTTCCGTGCCGATAGAAGTTTTTTATGTTCGTGATGATTGAAAAAGAGCCTCTGACGTATGCCATCTCGGTGTTAGAACCCATTTATTTTGAGCACAATATTTATTTCCCTGGTCGGAAGAGATCGAATACTCATTCTCCATAGCTACTCAATTAAGCTGGTAGGTATTAATGCTTTATAGAACTGAATTCGATTGTTTGTGGCTGAAATACCGCTCACAACATAACACAGTCACGATGGTTTCAAATGAGAATGGAACAACTTTAGATGCACTTTACTAGATAAAGACTAAATTCCTTCGCCTTATCTAGTCTTTTGCTCCTCCGTCCGTGGAATTGTTCCATACCACGGACAAACGCCTGGTTCAATGCTGCTCTTTACATTGATTGAAACCATCTGATACCGAAAGTAAATCACCACAGTTTTGTGTTTCCAGTATGAAAAAGCAAAGATCATCCGTCGAAAATCTTTTCACCGGTGATTAATATTTTCTCCACTGTATTGCGGTGTTAGTCATTGGACCGTCGATGCCGATTAAACAATAATTCTTCGGAATCCCAAAGGAACCTAATCGACCTTTGTCTCTTACCTACTGATAAACATAGATTGGAAAAGTTCAGAATGAGATGAAAGAGTAAAATGCACACGAAGAAACAGCAAAGCTAGTAGAAAAATAACAATCAAGAAAAATAAGGCATTCTGTTAGATAAAGTTTTCGAATCATTCTAAACAAATGAGGTTTCTTTTTGAAAATCAAAAAGAATTCATCCCCAATTATTGACGCCTTACAGTTAAGTCTCAAGAATGTTATCCTTTGACAAGTGTTACGTTTTACGGCAGAGATCTTTATTTAAATTAGATTTTTATTCCATTTGTTTGAGGGCAAAATCTTAAGTTTAGAAGACTGTCAGTGGCAAAAATAGTGAAGTGTCATTTGTAAACAGTCCATGCGTACCGATGTAATCCAGTAATAATGATTGAGCAGCACCACCGACAGTAAGAAAACTCTTTTCAGCACCAAACAACGCAAAAGTGATCAACTTACCGTTTGGCTCCAACAATATCCTCATTCAACTTTAACAGAGGGGTTGCCTTATCAACTAAATGGAACTGGCTATAGTGAGGTGAGGAGAAGAGAGGTTTTATACTGCTGATTTTCCCAATTGGTAGTTAAACCTCTGTCTGAACGTCATTACGTATATTTGAGTTGAGAAGCGAATCATAAACGATAAAAAAAAACAGAACCTACGTAAATTTTCCCATGTTCCATGTTGTTAATCCGGTTTGTAACCTGACACTGTGTTCTAATGAGGGATGTGAAGTTCACAAGGATGAACAGTCAGGGAATAACAAATAGTAAATACAACGCACATCGAATGTTGGACAGGCTTGCACAGACGCATGCAGTTTTTGGAGTGAGAAAACGTCTTTTAGTCGTGGTCAGCTGAATACATTACCGGAGTTTCTACGTGCGGCAGATAAGAGTCTGGCTGTTGCAATACATAGAATCCAATGTTTTATAGCACGAAATACATGCAAAAGACAATGGAGGAGACAGCATGTGTGTGCTTGCAAAGGTAAAAGGATTGCTGATGCTCATACATATTTTATGTTTGGAGCATTCATAGTATCGTTCTCAAAATATATGTAACAGTTCTAGTGGATGTATCCAAGAAAGTAGGAAAATTCGTGGATCGGCACAGTTTACTATGATCTAATTCCCTACATTATCCCAAACAGATGGCAGCACCGGGTCGGTATCCTTTGATGTGCCATTCTCGTACGCATAATTCCGCTTCGGCCTAATTCCAGTTATCATTTACGGGAAAGAATTTCAGTGCACCGTGGCCTCATTTGATTCAACAGCACCAAACGATTGGGGGTATCACAAATATATTGACTAGGAAAGTTGACTTGGAACGTTTGTTTCGTGCCCAAAACGGAGTTTGGTTGATGTGTCCATCGAGGCGTAAAGCATGGCACAACTGTGTGAGGTCACATCATCTGAACATGTTTGATAAGCCTTGAACTGTCATCTAGATGCCGACATCTCTAAGAGATGAAAGGTTAGTCAGATAGCCCTGGGTTGTCACCGAAGCGGAAACATTCGCGTACCGGATCGATAAGCAATCTATGTTGTGCCTGCTATAGTTTGAGGTCACATCCTCTGTGGGACCTCTGTTGGACTGGTGTTAAAAATAAAAATTTAAAACAGAATAGTATCCCAATAGCAACAGTGTGTAACAGCGCGCAGTGACAGTTAGGTATGTCAAAAACAAGGCAAAAGGATATCACGGTTTTCTACCTAAATTCTAAGGTTTAAGGTTGCTGCTTGTGGATCAGAAGGAAAAAGATATGAAATGTATAGCAGAGTGCATCAAAAATTTAGCATGGATGTCAGAGAGTAGAAAGTATCACCACCGGTATTTTTAACCAGCTGAAAGTTTTGCAATTATATGAGTTGCGGTGCTTGTAAGAGATTGTTAAATGTGGCCGTTGTATACACTGGGTACACTGGGCGCACGAACAACACACCTTTTCGGCTGTGGCACGGGTCACCGGCTTGATTGGGCATTGAGGTGTATTGGACGACACCTTGGACGTTTGACCTGTCAAAAGGGCGTATGATCCGATGAACTGGACACCGGTTTTTAAACACCTCCCCGCTGCTTTGAGGGTCAGGTTTCTTCTAGCCGAAGGCTCCGGTTATGGATTCCTCAAGAAAAGTAACCTGCCTTGGACTGGGCAACCTGGCAGTAGTCTATCCACGTGCATCTCATCGAACACTTATTTTTATAAATATAATTGTACCATGATTTGTTTAGCACACAGTCTGGCGTCGGACGTGTGACATATATATATACATATATATATATAATCAGTTGATTACACTCATCTCAGTAGCTTTAGTTTCACAAGTTGCTATTTCCCTTCTGAAAAAAGTACTCTAACTGTCAGACCACACCAGTTGAGCTCGTGGAAACAATCAGTTATCCTGATTATTGGTGATGCAGTTTGCTCAAGAATGGAGGTTGCAATAAATAGGTTTTATCCCACTTCGGACCAATGTAAACGCAAGCTTAATTAATTGGCAAAAATGAGATCAGCACCGAGTCAGGTTTGGAAGGAAGAACTTACGTCACGCTTTGTGTAATATTGTTCCCTCACCAGTATGATAGTGTCGCAGTCGGAAAACATCACGAGAAAAAAAGTGAATAGCGGTTAGCCTTTGACAACAACGATGAATAGGTGGCTCAGTACTGGGGGGGTGTGATGAGGGCTGCAATTCGATTTTTGAAAGTTATTGTAAACTTGGCAATTGAATTGTATGTAGACTTTGTATCCAAACTCATACAAACAGTTAGGGACCTAACTGTGCATCAAAGACAACAGTGCAGGAAGCGATTCTTTTTGAATGATTTTCTGACGAAATAAACGATCGTTGAATGAGCACTAGTGTTTCCTTGGTAAAAAACACAATTGGCCCCGACAACTCAAACACATATTGGGCAGAAAGGTGTTGATGAAATAATATTTTGTTTTGTTTTGTTTTATCATTTTCCCTTTAACAGCAATCTGAACAAATTTGGCTGAAGCGCACATTGATCACGGTGCATTGCGGGTGTTTGCTTTTGTGCACGATTGAAAATATTGCTAATAAGTTCCCTGAACTGCACATAGGGTGATTCAGAATAGGTTACACTTTGTGCTTAAGAAAACAATAAGCAAAATGTAGATACAGAGTTGTAGCATGAGGAGTAATTCAGCTTAAGGAACCACTTATTAGCAGGAATTCTTTCGCTTTCTTAGTCAATCGTTTTACCTAAGAACTGCAATCTGCTTCAATATTGACCAAGCCGTTTGTGTCAAGTCACTCTAGAGGAGTGATTTATGCTGAACAGATCCAGGTAATACTGCCGATTCCCTGAGAAGCAAAAGGCAATAGCTGCTTTCAAAAGCTCGCCAATTTAATTAGAGATAAACTTCATTCTAATATTTCGATGCAGCTCTTATCTAAAACGCATTGCATTTTGCACTCATTCCGGCGTGTACGAATCACAGTTATTTATCTACAATCGATCACCTAACGTTGATGTGTTGATGTCACCGTTGCACTTTGAAATTGGTAGAAGAACTAGTAGACTAGAAATATTTGAACTAACAGTGAATGGGTCAAGGGGACATGAAACCTCATTCACCCGGTCCCATAGGACTGCACATCAAATGAAAAATGAAATGAATTCATAGATGTACTAAAATATCCATTTCTAAGGGAAATGGACTGGACTAAGTTTACATCTGTGGCCCTTAACGCTTGCTTTCAGTAAGTGGATGAAGCCAACCGGAATATGCTCATTTGTCATTCGATTTTCGTTATTTATGTCTGTAATAGAATTCAGGTAAAACCAACTTATCAATGACTATGAAAAAGTCCCTATTGAGTTGTACATAGTACCTTCACACATGAGACTGTTGCTTTGGATAGTGGGATATCCTTATTCGAAACACCAAATCTATTAGCATTTGACAATTATACTACAGTTATGTTGCCAGGTACATTGGGTGAACCGCAGGGCAGTTGTCCAAATGCCCCTGGGATCTTAATTCTCTTTGGCTAAGTAATGCAAAATACACAGCGATTTCCGGTTTGATTACCTCCTTCGAGGAGGAGGAAATGAGCCATTTATTCGGCATTCAGCCGACTATCTTCATCGTCTATCAAGCTATACAACTTGTGAAAGAAACAACAGAAATTTGTAAACTAGCTTGCTATTGGTCAATTGTGATCTATCTCTTAAAATGTGATCTCTGCGCAGAGAAAAGCACTTTGGGGTACTTAAAGGACAAACATCATGTCACTCAGCTTCTCAGTGACATGAGCTGATTATTATCGTGGTATTTTACAGCCATCAGCTTGACTGTTACTCGGTCCAATCGGACTAAGCACCTTCGCCGAAGACTTCGGTAATTGACGACAAGATAAATTATTCATCTCTTTAAAACTTTTCTTTGACTATAGTTTAGTTTGAGACTGAAATCATCAAAAACATATTTGTCTATAGCCTGTGATTTTGGTATTTCTATGCCCTATTTTCGTTGCAGGCTAACGTTTTTAAAGGCAATGAACTGAAACAAAGTTTGCTAATTTGAATCGACGGTTAATTCAATCGTGACATAGTTCAAATGCAAATGCCAACAGTTTTATTGATTGCCACCGATAAAATATCAATATAAACCAATTTATCGCTAGTTCACAGTAAGCTAATGATTAGATAGGATCGAATCCTAACAATAGTCACAATAAAATGTTAAATGTCGGTGACACATTTCCAAATTTTTCATGGGTGAAATGTTATGAAATGATTCAATTATTTGGATTATGTTTGATAAGGTAGTTGTGTGTCTACTGTTACCCCCATTAAGATGTGCAAATTTTCTAGCTAACTCTTAGCAAACAAGCATATTTTCATTGATTTGTTAAAGTAATTTTAGAGCTTTTTTATTGTAAAACCTGCCTTTAGAAAGGTTACCCACGGTAACCGAAACGTCAGTTAGTATGATTCTCTACCGACATTTCTGTGGTATTAACATTATAACCTTCACAATTACTGCAAGGATGACTGTCAATATTCAAACTACCATTGATTCACGTTACATTCCAACCCAACACATCACATGGAACAAATAATTCTGAGGAAAACATGTGATCCCTCATAAATATCTAATGATTAACAAACCAGATATCATAACTCCCATGTTTCCGCTGCACATGTCAAAATGATTCACATGGATTTTATTTAGCGCACTTGCTGGTGATTTAGCCTTTCTCTATTGCGTGTTTCATTTGGATGTTCTGGAACTTGGTTTCTCAGAATCTGACATGATTACATAGCCAAACCACAAGTTCAGAATAACCTGAACCACGTCAACCATTCCATTTTCTAATTCATTCATTTATATGGAATTAGTCAATCGAAATCTACATTTGAACTGTTTCGAGGGGATCACATTGCATATGGATTACACTTCAGCTTTGTGGACTGCGATACAGATTGATAATAGTTTCATATTTCTGAACCTTCATGCTATTTGGTAATCTGTTTTCGCATTTTGACCCAAAATAAAATCACCAACCATCCATGTATCATGTTTCGCGTAATCCATACAAAGCTTCAATTTATTTTTTAATCTTCACAATGATGGCTTCCACCAAAAGTGCAGATTTCGTGTTTCAACGAGATCCTAAAGTTCTGTCAGTAGTAAAATATTCACAGCGTTTGATAATAACCTACTCACGTTTGATTCTTTCTATATTCCCCGATTTTCTATGATTATATGACATTCAAAACACATTAGCTGGTCAGGTCACGGAGATCTGAGTGAGATAATGCATTATTTGGAATGTTCAAAAATAACATGATACAATTCTGTCATTAAACTATTGTTTTAGAATGGTGGCTTGCGATAAGCAATGTTCCAGAACAAACCATTATTTTCAGTAATGTAAAATGTTTCCATACAAGATTATGCATAAGAAACATTAGATGCTCTTAGTCTTTAATCACCGGAAGCACGCAGATGCTAATCGCATATAAAGCACTCAGGCCATGAGGCGCAAGGAGGTCTTATAACAAGGTTGCATTCACAAGTGCTAGCAATGTTTCATTCAAAGGTTCTTTACTATCGGTACTGATACCCATCATTTCGGATCCCACTGCTACTACCACTATTATTGCCAGGCCTAAAGTGTCACATAAAACCAGATTTGTTTACGGTTTTCCGTTGGAGTTGAGTATTACCTCACGTGTTGCGTTAAACAATCACTTGGTCAGTGGGTCGACCACTTGAAATCTTTACCTTTAAATATTCTAATCTTCAGAGGGAACAGCGTCCAATTCTCTCGTTTGGCGGCTTCCAAGCACTGCAAACAGATATTAGGAGAGGAATGTGTTGGAGCTTATCTGTTCAAAGAAGGTCACAACCCTGCGATACAATCATGCAATCTAGTAACTCTCTAGCCTTTCTTTGTTACTAATGCTTTGACGCATATATTTCATCCGAAAAGACAAATTATTTGAGGCGTAGATTAACACTCCTCTAGATGAAATAATTTTAAATAGTTTGGAAAGAAAGACTTCAATTTATTTGAATACTGAAAAAATGCATTTCGCCTTATAATGACAAAACTTTATGTCTTTGACCCATCTTTTGAGCTTTCTGATTAGCAAAACAATTTTGATCTTCGAACTGATGAGCTTTCAGTGATATAACTCAATCAAGTGTAATTATTTTGATCACGATTTAAGTTCGTTGTTTTATTTCTGGGAGCATATAAACATACTTCGAAGAACAAAATTGTCGCTCCGTGATTGGTGGCACTAAACTCCTCGGTAACGTGGTAGTACTAAAGTGTTATTCAAAGTGCTGTTGACGTCATGCTGTTCACTGTTTATCTGAACGCTTTTCTCTCCCTCTGAAACGAGATAAGTTCCACAATCTCGAGTATTTTATGAAAGACCCATTAAACATTGTTGAAAAATCGATGGACTACGTATTTTTTTGATATTTGGTTTCCTTTGCCTGTATGGTACACGTTGAAACACCGTTAACCAACACTCATTATGAATTTCACTTTCTTAGGTGTTCAATACCGAAGCTCTTTCACTCAACTAATATTTACATGTGATCAAAGAAGATTTGACATCTTTATGAACTCCTTTTAAATTTTACCTTGCTAGTTGTGTGGGAGTTAAATATTTTCCCCTTTGGAACAATTTCTCTTCTGCTGTCAATAATCTTGTCTTCAGGAGTAGCTCGATGTTCTATATTCCTTTCTCTCTCTGTCGCTTTTAGCTCCCTGCTTATCAATCATTCCCTGTTTGCCTGAAGTTTGTAATTATCTAATTTGTATACCTTACCGATCAGTCTCAGCACGGAACTCACAACTGTCTGGTGGTGCTTGCCGAGCATCAGAGAAAAACCAAAACTCCAAACAACCAATTGCATTTGACATGCCGGTAAAAAGTCCCAAATCCCAAACGAATGATGCATCCAGCAAAGAGGCGGACGCAGGTGGTATGCAACGCCAAAAATCCTGAAAATCTAGTGGTCTACGCGAAAATATTTTTTGTTCGCAATAAGTGATGTTGAATTCTGAGAGCCGGTTGTCAGGATATGATGATTTCCTTCTGGTCCAACAAGATTCATTTACATGAGTATCACTCCTTTTGTATTATTTTTTAAAACAACGCGATTTATTCAACATTGTGCATTATGATATCACAAATCGTCCGACTAAAAATCGGTGCCGCTGACAGAGGGACCCAATAAAAACTATAAAGATTCATCTGTTAGCATGCACAGACAACAAAATGAAAACGTTTTTCGATTACATTCTTTCTCATCAACCAAGGTTATTTTGATCGGTAGGAGAAGGATAGCAAGGCAAGTTGTACTGCACGTCTAACCATAGATAGGTAACATTTTAGTAATTAGTTTGTATTGCACCATGTGTCCGACTGATTTGGAGTTTTCGAGTTGACCGTTTTTTCACTTCCAATATTCGATGGAAATAAGCAAACCCCAATGAAGTTCACAGTGCATAAGCTGTGAAAATGAGAATTTCAATGACGTTATTGGTGGCACCTCAGAGAAGGTTTATAAGGTCTTCATCGGCTTGTTAGGTGAGAATCGCCGTGTTGTCTGGTTGTTGGGTTCGGCTTTATTCGCGTTCAGAGGATAAGTAAATTCACAGACTCTGAGCAGCTGCGGGAGTATGTATGGATAATAAAATTTTCTCATAAATGCAATCATGTACATCTTTGATCTATTACAGAGTTAGACTCCTCTGGGAAACTTTGTAACCAATCAAACTGTTCTGAGATCACTTATCCAGTGCACCAATAATATTCTAATTTTATCTAGTCATTCACTCGTCAACCAACTTCGTTCCACAAACGCGAGAATTATGCATCACTGATGGACTCTGTCGCGAATGAAACAGCTATTCGGTATTACTCCTCGGTCAATGGACATGACTTCGAAGATTAAAGAGCCTATTAGTTTCTATTATCANTTTTTTTTATAATTTGTGGTCTCCTTCAGTGATGTGAAATGGTGAGGATTGTCATAAGAGATGTTCAACGTACCGTGCCTACGGCTGAAGAGCATTCCTTGCTGGTTTCGGCAAAATATAACAACGGTTCACTTGTTGGATAATTAAACTTTGCGTGTGCTTTCTTGGAAGGATTTCATCATCTTTCGCTCCTCTTCTTTTCATGTTTTGTGACTGAAAATATTTGTTAAATATTGATGCAATTTCGTTTGTACTCGTAGGTTTATAACTTAATTGCGATAGACATTTGCTTGTAGGTACTAGAAGTTACGTAATATGTCACAGAAACCGATATTCGTCGGCTCCATAATAAGAATCATAGGACAGACAAAATAGTAGAGTTCAAAACGCTAAACTGATACTATTTTCTGTTTGAACAATGAGCCCACATGTGAACATATACCTGAAGTTAAAGTTTTGGTAAGACGTTCAACACCGACGATCGATTTGTGCATTTATTATGAGGTTTTAGTTCGATTGAGTTACTGAATTTATGAACCTTCCAGGAAATTTCATCAATATAGAAAGATGACAAATGTTGCGAGATGTTAACATTTTGTTTATTCTTCTCAATCGATTACCAAAAACAAATTTCTCATTACAACAAGACAGTTGACCTCAATTCTTCTTTGAAACGACGTTTACGTAATCGCAATGCCAAACTCTTGGCAATTAGTGAAGCACTGTTTATTTGGTTACATCACTCGACCTTATGCGCACAGATATTTTTGATACAATCAATCCACTTACCGTAGAGTTGACCTTCTAGTTTTATGTTTAGTAATCTTCATATGCTTGTGCACGTTCATTTACCATAACTGAATAACCCCATGTGCTTCATATGCTTCTTTGTTTTAAGCAAGCGATTGAAAAGATAAAAGGAAACGTTAACATCACGCGTCATTTGTCTTCTTTCTATATTGATGAAATGGATAAAGGGGACCCGATGCTTCAACACTCGGTAATTGTTGTACTATTTCAATAGGGCAGAATTGGATTGAACCGTTATTCTTCCAATAATAAAGTTTTGTGTAACGTAGCTTTAACCATTGTTAATTTTTCGCTCCACTAACATACTTTAAAATAAAACATGTTGTGTCCTAAATGAGTACTTTGTATAGAATGCTTCCATTGGTTAAATTATAGTTTATTATATCTGTAATCAAAGGAATATTTCCAGCAATATTCTCTTACAATCAGTTTAAAGAAGACCATCAGGATTTCTTTCATCATTTTATGTCTCTCACAGAAACGATACTGAAGATACTTTAGGTCAGTAAATAATCTACTACAGTCATCATAAAACACTGAAAATTGGATCTACCACCTGAGGTAAGATCCATGTAACCCCCAACATGTGATACAGAATGGTCCCAATGGTTCTTTGAGACGTTTTTTCAAACCCACTCACCGAGCTGCATTGCATAATCATCTTTTATCTTATCAACTCAACGCATGCAGTTTTACTTTGCGAAATATTTCGTGCATAGAATCACATCACATTGAGGATGCACACTGCTATTGTGCTTGTACTGATTGCCAAAAACGATTTCCACATGTTATCTATGTAATGGTGTGTTTTATGCCGTGCTCCGCACAATGTGTTGATTTTCAGCGATAGTCGTGCCTCAATTTAGAGGATATTATTCAGTTTGTATCAATTTGAGCGGCGTCGGCCCATATTTTTCAATGTTTACGCTGTCCGGGAAAAATGACAATGAAATTTGATGAAATGGTTCTCGCGTATAGTACTAATAACTATGGACCATTCACGTGTTCATAAGCTTGAAATAGCATTACGTTTTTGTTCAAGTTTTGACGTGTCACAGTCGAATGATTGAGTGAAGGTTTTGGTTTATTATCTCAAAGTATGCGCTTCTGGTGCATAAAACATAAACAGTGATGTTTATTAAATATTTCGCGAAAAATAATTTATCAAATTCGGTTTTTGATTTTCTGACTTACAATCTGACAGTGTTTAATTTTATGTAGAGCATTTTTGGTGTGGGCAGCTGTATTTTCACATGTCCTTCGCAGAAAAACGGACCGTACGTTTTTTCTTCTCGTGCACGGTTGATTTCATATGTAGTTTAGTATGAATAAAGCAATATTGCAATGGTTAATCCAAAGAATAGTCATTGTGCTCCAGGTGACAGTAAACGTCAAGCAAGGGACTACAAGGAATTTTAACTTATTAAGTTCCTGAAAGGTGCAGTTTCAAATTTCACAGTTTCTAAATTGTAATGTTCCAGGACGATCAATGAGAATACACTAAATTGCGACACTGTATTAACTGCTTTCATAACTTTTGTTCTGTCGATTGTCTTCAAGAGTGATAAAAATCACGATTTTGATGGTTATTATTTGAAAGCCGTGTACTCTTTTTCTGACGAGGAGTGATTGCTTTAGTTTTGCAGTGACTCTACTTAAGACGGAGAGTGTTTTCGATGAAGCAGTAGAATGCATTTTGGTACTCACTTTGAGCATGAGTGGTCTTCTTATCCCACTGAAACCTATTCTTTTCAGACTGATACTACACTCGGAGTTCGTCGAACGTTTAATCTGATGTCCAGACTGTATTTATATTGCTCTTACCCACGTATCCGGTGTCGGAGACATCCTGTCTCACACTTTAAAACAAGCATACACAGCTTTCGACAGGAATACTTCCGTTTATTCCATCGATGTTGTTAAGTGTGGTCACCAGACATAAATCACGGCAGCTTTTCAAATTGATTAATCGTTTATCTGCAGTTGATATCCCCAAATAGTATCCAAAGCCGGAACATAATTGTAATAATGGAACAAAACTAGGTAATACGCAAGGGAGAAAAATGTCCATTGCGAATCAATTGTCAAACTCCTGATTGATTCTTATACATCTGCAGTAGATATGAATATTCTGAAAGTAAGCTTGGTGGCATAAAGTTTTCGAAACCCACTCAATTAAATTGCTGTTTTTCCAACGGTCGCGCACAAAAGATACACAGAGTCTATTAGTTCATTGTAATACAGACCATTTGTTTGGTGCTCCTCACTAGTCACTTCATTGCATGCTGTTATTGGAAGGTGCTGAACATCATCTGAGTCAGGTTATTTTATCGTTTGCAAATCGTTGTTTATTTAAGTTCAAATAGTGCACTAACTCCCAGGAAACAATTTCCAAAGTCTTCCTACCTTTATTGGCTCTCAAAACATCCACTAATCCCTTTGAAACCCATCTCTACGGCTAACTTAGTTTCATAGAATATCTTTGACTTCCATGAATATGAGTCAACTAGGACATATCGAACGGTAGGTCTTTCGAACTTCATTGTTCACCTGCTGAGTTTATCGCTTTCCTATCTGATTTGATGACACACTTCATTCTGGTTAGAATATATCAATTAACAACATACCTACCTTATACGCAAATAGCCTTTATTGATTTGACTGAATAGAAGGCATTCTGCCGTTCACAGTTCTCTCTAATGTCATACATCTATTTTGTTGTTTTATACACTGCGGTCATATGTCACAAGGAACATTGGTAATATGGAGTCCCAATTTCAAGGTACGTAAACATTACATTTTTAGTGTGCGTAACACTGCTGTGAACCGTACAGCATCTTAGAACTGCATCTGTTGCAGATACTTTCAAAACATTCCTCATAGGATGAATCTCTTTTTGTTTGGATCATTGGTTAAGGACCAAATAAACCTTACTTTACATGTATTTGTCAATATTTCGGGGAACCACTTGAGAAAACATGAAGTGGCAAACAACCTTGTTTTTTCTCAATTTTTCACCGGCTATTGCGATGTTGTAATTATGTGAAACGCAGAAAAAATCTACATGTTGTTTGACGTGTGTGCGTGACTTCGTTTGGTAGAAAGAATCTATTGATTATGCGCGTTTCCGATACCCGCGAACAGAAATCGGTAATGAAGAAGTAGTACGCCTAACCGGAGCTGACTGGTAAACATACATGAGAAACTTAACATTGAAGGCTTATTTGTTTCTGAAACTGATGAATTATCTTAATCTCTGGCTGCTGCTGTACGTAGTCAACTATCTTTGTTGTGAAAATACTAGTTTTTGAGGGAATATAACCAAAGAGAAGGGTAGTTTAGTGGGATGAGAGTGGGAATATATGATAAAAAGCCCACTGCACAGGTGTATGACTGAACCATAGCCAACTACTCAAAGCACACCCATTCAATGCATTGGACGGTTGAGTTCTGATTATGATGCAAGACGATTAAACTATTTTTGTTTTGTGGTTATTGAGAACTACAAATCGGGTGTTACTAAGGCCTTTATACATCAGGCAAGATAAGCGTCTTAAGGCTCAACCCTCGGCGNCTCGGCGTTATTTGTGACACGAACCCAACCACACAGCGACGGGTAGAGACATCAAGCTACCTCGAGGGCGCGTGATGGAACCACCCATCAAACTATTCAGTTTGTGACCATCAGAATAAGATTTAGATTTCATAGGTCTGATGGATGTTTTTGTCCTCATAAATGCCCATTTCTCATTAGTTATTCTTCTCAAACTATTTATTCTGTGAGCAATGTGAAATTATCCTGCTGGTCATTGTAGATCAAAACTTACAGTCAAACATGATTTGGACGTTGAATATGATGCATTTGTGCTCATCAAGGAATATTCTGAGGTTCGAACAAAAAATAACTGAGTGGTACATTAATTTCAATTTTGCATTATTTTACTGTGAAGTTAAACTTCCAGCATTATGGTCTTTTCAAGAGGCTGATAATCAATAAATATTTAATACGGACTTGTATAGCAATTACAATTGAATTGGGCTCACCCTAGGTTTAAAAGTCACCTTCCAGCATACGTTTATGGCTTACAACTGAGTGATTTGTGCCCATATATGCCTGTGGCCGAATCGATTGATCAATCGATCGGTTGATCGATTTATTGACTGTTTGAATTCTGGCTTGACGGCATAGGCATGTAGCGAAATGTGTGAGCCGGACTCTGCCTGCCTGCCTTCCTACACGCTGATCGTTCCTACCTGTTCTCCGGTTTGTCTACCGGCCACATATTTGCTGTTTACAATACGCTTACTGCTTCATCCGTTGTGTGCTCATTGCCTACTAAATTTGGGAAACAACATAAACCATATTCGTTGTATTGATTACAAGGACTGGTAATGCTTCTTTATCTTGTGTCGCGTTTACAGTGGTTGTCACGGGAACCGGATGGGAATGACGAATCAGCGGTATTTGTTGATTTTTTCACTACATTATGAGTGAAATTCTCCGTTGCATTCGCTTTTGCGCATCGTTAGGTCCACTGCGCCTGATGAATTTTGTTCAGAATCACCGCAGCCGTCATCGTTTAATTTTTTTGACTTCACCAGACAAAAGTATTACTTCCTAATCGATAAAGTCGGATGCATCACGTGCAACTCTCAAAGACAAAGGTAGTACCAATCAAAACAGGGCCCATAGGACTCATCATATTTGGATCCCTCTAAATGTTTACTGCCTATTCAAAGATGGTCTTACTTTATCTTAATGAAGGCATTACTTATTGTACCTAACCCATTGTCCTAGAATGGTGTTAAAATGTGGATTTACCGGATTCGCTCTGTACAATTTTCCCTTGTTGAATATACGTGATTCAATACACTGACGTATCAGAATAGAAACGACAAAAATAATGGTTCATTCACTTCCCTCGATGAACCCATTTTTAAACACACTTTAAAGATAAACTTTTGTTTAAAAGCGCACTACTACGAAAGTGATGCTAATGCTGTGGGTTCAACCCTTGAACAAATAATCGTCAAAATCTTCATAACAAAGATAAAAGAACCGCCTCATCGTATATTATTTGTTGGTTTAAACAATATTATCATTATGCCTGTGGTTGACAAACCCTTCGATCCTGACCCCGTTGAAACAGAATTCAACGTTGCACACATTCATCAGTAAATTTCAGAACTGCACCAAAACTGCATGAATGCCCCTCGTTTATAGATGTTCATCTTATGAGACATCCGGATAGCTATATACCAGAAAACAATCCTCAAAAAGTAAAATGGATTGAGTAGTATAGAGGTTCTCATGGTTTCACCCCACTCTTTCAACAAAGTGCAACCCCGCACGCTGTCTCCTAAAACAGGAAAGCTGAATCTGTTCGGGAGATAGTTTCAGGGGCAAACTGGAACTAGTTGTGATCAAGATGTTGGAAAATGGCCACCCTGAGAAGTTTGTTGATCGTTACTGGTCGGGGACAAACGCCAACAAAAAAGAGTCCCACAAGCGGAGAATGCTCTGATTATAAAGCTCTCATTCATCGAAGCTGCCGCAGATGAGAGCGTTTGTAAGAACGTAATCGCTGTAATGAAATCCGCTTTTGTAGCAGCTTAACTACAGTGCACGTTTTCCTCTTGGCCGATCATTCGATGTCATGGGAAATATAAGCTGCATTTTCTATTGGTCCAATCTATGAATGTTCAATCATTCAGGTGTATTTGTGGTGCAAATCGCATATTTCCGTTGTTGCAGGTATCACAAAACATCGAAGATCACAATCCTTGGCAGCTAACACATGTTGGGAAAGAGTTGTATCAAGCTCAGCTATTGCTCATATGCCAGTGACAGATCATTCTGCTGGCATGCGTTCGGCAATCACCATTGCCTATCAGATTCCATCACACCCTGCAAAGGAAATAAGATTTCTGGCGTTGATGCTTGCACACGTGATCATTGTCAGTACCATGAAGACGGAACTCCGCTCATAGCGGAAATCCCTCCAGGAACGCAAACTATACTGACAAAACGAAGACAAAGTCGCTTGTGCAGAGGCTTAATAACATAAAAAGGTAGTTGTGATTAAGTTGGGCAATCATTGCGCCGATTTCGCGATGACTTTTGATGCACTATAACGCATAGGACTCAAATCCGTTTCTATTTGTCCCGACTAAGCTTTGTTTTCTGTAAATGTGATTACGCAGGTTTGAGGATGAATTCAGCAAAAGCTGATGTTGACATGCATTGGATGTTGTTAACCATTGAGCGTAATCCGCGATATTTTTATTAACCGGCCCTCTTTCCACAAAGGTATATCGTTTTGTTTAATCAAAGGAAATAAAAACATGCGAATAATAAATCAAATAAAGAACAAATAATTTTGAATTCGTTTTCAAATTGAAGTGCAAAACTAGATCTAACTTTTCATCGTGCATAATCCAGGCTTTTTAATGGATGTTTATTTCACGTATTCAGTAGAGTAATACCAACTAGTCGTAGCCATATGAACAATTTCATCATTTCATATTTCAAGGTTGACTCCGAGTACAACATGTAGATGGGCATGGAATTCAACACATCTTAGATGTATTGATCGCGTTCTGGATCCTTCACAAGTGAACTAAGCCCCACACATTAAATGCACCAGTTGAGCTAATTAGTCCACATCAACACTGGCGTTTCCTGTATATAACGTGAGTATCAATGTACCACTCAAATTTGACACGATTCTTATCGGTTTTCAAACTTAGATCACGTAGTTGTCAATGACGGGTTAGGGGTGGGTAAATCGGAAAACACCAGGAACAAATCGATTCTCGGATGGTGACTGCGGTGGAACTTATTCTTGTCTGGATAAAAGGTGTTACTGCTTGGAGCAACTTTTATCTACGATAGATGAAGTTGACCAACCTTTTTGTGTCACAAAAGTTTTAGGCTGTGTAACATGGGTTGTATATAGTTAATAGTGATGCGTAATTCATAAATGCTTTTGCTTTGAGCTTCAAGCTGACATTTAACCCCACGGTGTAAATTCTGTGGATTACCTAGGAGTTTGTCTTTTTTCGCAATGACTTCACACAAGAACGATGGCGTTTGTTTGTCTGCACACAGATCACATAGAAACATGAACGCGCTGTTTCACATGCAATGGAACATTGTAAATACACAAATACACCGAACGATAATTCTAAGGAGGAAGGAGCCGCTTTAAAAATGTCATACATTCGTTCTAGGAATTTCATAAAAACGAGAAGGAGCATTTTCGCAAGACAGGTTGATTTGAACGGTTTGGTTTTTCTCTCTTCAGCTGTGTACAGACATTCATGTGAAAGTTCTATCAAGACAATTATAAGGTTTTAATCATCAAAAAACACACGACTAGGCAAGAATAATGGGAAGGACAAGGGTCACGGTTTGAACAGAGTGAAAGGGTGGGAATACATATTTATCGATCGGAACCCCGGTGGCAGCCCATGTTTGCAGGGTGAGGCTGACTACAAATTCTAGTTGTTTGCACAGATCTGATTCATGACACCGAATGGCTACAGTCTCAGGAAACCGTAACAACCGCCCAGATTTCTGTTGGTTTAACACTTGGAAAGCTTGCTTTAGATGGACGTAAAGTTTGTATATCTCTCGGGCAATAGAGCTTGAGAGAATCTTCGAACCATTGCGCATTAAATCTCTCCGGACGTGTTTTGAGATCCAAGTCATCAAGCATCTCTCAGGTCTGCCGATATACTTGCTGCCGCGAGTGCACTGAAATAGATGAATATACGAAAAAGTAACTTCAGAGTTCAGCTCGTCCAAGTTGGATTCAGTAATCATTGGTCTGCTTTTATGGAAAATAATTAGCGAAACGGGGTTATACGTTCCTGAAAGAGCTTTTTCCATAGACGTTGTGTTAGTTTCCCGTTCTGATCACCTTCGAAGGGTAAGTTAATGAGAATGTTTTTCTTCGGTATGTCGTTTTTTCTAGCCCTAGTTGCTGTGATATTGCCATATGGCAATAAAATTCCGAGGAGATCCGTTTTCCTGCAATGCCAGGATATCAGTTCAAGATCGTTTAAAGTGTCTCTATAGCACAAGTAACCAGGGAAACGAATAAAGCTCTTGAATCTATCTGTTCTGTCAAACATGGTGTAATGTTCTTTCCCGAAATATTCATTTTATTTTATTTTTATTTCATTTTTATTTATAACAATTTGAAGACATGGCTTCTTCGAAAAAAGTTTAGGTTTTTAAAGGAATCCTTTTCAAAGTGAGTGTCACAGAGGCTGAGTTCGGAAACCAGGGATGATTTGAAATTTGGTCGAGACTAAGCAAAATATGGTGTAAATGAAATATCAATCTTAACGCCGGAAAATTCTACAGGGTTGCACCATTACCATCGCAAAGGAGTCGACCGAACAGGATATTCAATTTCGGAAGTTTAGAAATGGAACAAAATTATACTGTCCGATGGAGAGCCCTTAATTTATTTTGAACACGTTTCCGGAAGGGTTATTCGGTCTCACATATGTCGATAAATTCAAATATTTTGATCATAAAACACGTCGAAAGGTGGACGTTTCTCGTCTTCAATAGTTCTGAATTCAAAACAAAGCTGTGTGATGTATATCAACTAGGGATGATAAACGGGTTGCGGTGTTTTCTTACATTGCATTATCTTTAACTCCGAAAGTTCGTTATCATCAGAGTAAAACGGACTAATGAACAAACTTCAAACTGTAATTTTTTTCTAAATGGCTTTCAGTTTGCAATCTGCATTCATCAGTTGAACATGACAGCTTGTAATCCGAATTTAATCGTATGGTCTGCAAATAGCTTTTCTGTATTGTCACGTGCTTTGGTCTGATGATGGGTGGGTACAACGATTCGTACCTCATTAAGTAACAAGTATTAATCATGAGTGGCACACTATTCCCTCTCGGACACAATGTCTCCATTCGCTGTCACATTGATAATGAATGCAAGAAATGAAATTGGGAAAATTCTGAGGTTTAATCAGTATGGTCGATAAATGAACATCAAACATAATTGCATTGAGACTCACCTGGTTTAGAAAAAATTGATAAATCATATTTTGCTATGATTCACTGTCGCTTCAATCCCAATGTAGAAACGTGTTTGTGTACCAGACACGATGTCAGGTGAAACTTGGACCTAAGGGACACGTTAGCAGAACTGAATTCATACCCGCCGTTTCAATACAGTCAGTCTCGATGTAGTACTCATTTATCATTTTGAACGTTTTGGAAAATCAATGGGACTCTTTGGTAAAATGACAACAGAACGCAATCAGATGACACTGATAGATTCGAACAGATGTCATTTGTCTGGTTCTGCTTGCACGTTTGCTGCCATGCAGTTGCAGCCATGACAACAGCAGTGTTTCTGACATGCGTACAGATGTGAGCACGGGTACACGTTCGCATTGCCATGATCGAACTTAATTTCGCTTTGGAAATCTGTTCTAGCCCCATATTCACTACAAAACAATCCGAGTCCTGGTCTGCATTACCTGAGCCATATTCTGGTACCGTTTGAAAGTCGTGGCAAAATCTTCCAACGAGACGGTTGGGTAGTATTATGGCCTAATGTGTCAACACAAGGTATATGGTTTCCGCTAACTGAGCATCAAATAAATAGGTAACCATGTCCATGAATCAAAACCGGGTAAACCGAATATGAATTGTACAGCCGGATACACTGTGGATATTGCGGAAATACTGCATAATGCAATACTTACCCACTTGGGTAACCTGACTATTTTTGGGAAAATGATGCTTATTTCACAAAGAGTGGGTTGTTATACTTTGTACCGCATCACTGAAAAAAGTATTTTTCGTCGTGCACGGCACCCAGTATAACACAGACGGCCAATCTTCAATTAACCAAAAAAAGCATAAAAGATGTAGGGTGCACAATATTTCAGTTCAGTTAAATCTGCTCTAAAATACGTATAAAATGTGCGACTTTAACAGCGTTAACATACGTGAATATTTAGAAGTATATATTTCTTTAAACAGTTAATAATCCATAGGTTTTCCGGATCATTTCGAAAAATTTGGGCGTTGTGCTCATAGTAACAATAGAATCAGGTTTGTTTTAGCCACAACGTGAGTACCAAAGCACAAGATTTCGTTGTCACCGAAATCTTGTGTTCTGGTACTCGCGTTGTGGCTAAAACAAACCTGATTATATTGTTACATATTTCTTTCTTACACCTTTCTTATACTTTATAGTACTTCTGGTTACATTTCCAATTTGACCGGGGTGCTGTTGAATGATGGATTTATAATTGAGGTTATTTAAGCAACGTTATACATCTACACAATTACCCTTTTAAAACATATTGAACTTTCCTAAATGAAATCTGAAAATGACAATAACGGTTGTTACAGTTTGCATGTTATTTATTCATCTTCACTGATGTCAGAGGAGTGACTTTTACTGTTTAAGATGAAGTAACCTATTATCATTTTCTGTAGTTATATGTAAGGCGCAGAATGTGAGAAAAATGGATTCCAGTTATTTCTTCGGTAACTGTTTGCAGGTAGAGATGTGAAGAATGGATTTTTCGAAAGGAAATCAGATATCTTGGCTTTGCGGCTTACACAAACCATTTTCCTGGGTTATCCGCACGGGTTGTTTGTACCATTCATTACCCGGGGTATTTGAAGCACACGTACCCAAATTTGCATTTCTCGCAACAATTTCCAACCTTTGTTCACTTGATCGAAATTAAACTTTGGTTTTGCTGATTTGATGTCATTTTATTCTCAACGCTCTGGTTGCCATATTTGAGAAACATACACGATCATGCTTATTTAACACTACGGAGATATGGTAGGCCCATGCAAAACGAAAATTAGATGTCCTTATTGTTTTCTCAATGAAATATTTTACAGACGCATGCAAAGTAATCGAAAGCAAACTAACCTCAGAAGAACAAGAAAGAACAAAGATAGTGTCGACCCATTAAAGGTCTATTCTGAAGACGTGGGCAGAAAGATTGAATGATGAGTCAACATCCTGTGACGAAGAGCGTGTGGCGAACAAGATTTGATAAAATTGTATCTCGTAAATTAGGTAGTGCTGTATTCTGAAAAAAAATTTAATAGAACCAAGTAATCAATAAAAGAGTAGAAAAAAGCAAGCAAATTGATTAAACACAGGGTTAATCGGTACATGGCTGGTTGCTAGTGATTTTGGCCTTTCAGTGGAGAACACGTTGAATGTGGTTTTGCATCAAATTAGCCAATTAGGAAAAGGAAAAGCTACGCTTTTTCACTAGTGATAAGCTAAGAAATGACCGGCAAATTTATGCATAGGCTATGAAACCATCACCGCTGTATGGAATTCTCCACATAATCATGTGAGCAGCCCTGTCTCGAACAAACACATCTGCAACACTCTGAACTTTCGCTTCAAGAAGCACAAGTGCCCAAATGTGGGGATGCGTTCTTTTAATCTGATGTTTGTCACATAAAAACATATCATAAATCACAGCCAGATTTTAGATTACTTTTTGAACGGTTGTATCGCTTTCAGTGAAGGCAATCGAAGAGTGACCGACACGGAGCACTAAACAACTATTTTAACCTTCGTGGGACTCCTTAGCTCTGCGACCCTTTAGTTGAACGTATACACATATAAGGCGAATGGTTCAGTAACTCAAAAGGGTATTCGGGTGAGCCAGTTGGATTCTTACACAGATATTTTGATTTGGGTTTAATCTTAGTGTTGATTTGTTTGTGGAAGCTCATTGACTGTGGCTTATTTTCGATTGTATGAAAACTACCCAACTTGTTAGTTTCATGCTCAATGCAACATGAGCAATTACCAAAATACATAAAATCAGTAGTCGAATCAAAACATAAAATAGATAATATATGATCCACCTATGGATGAAAAGTTAACAATCAAGTTATTCGTGATTACGAAGTTCAGTTCTTACAGTTGGTTAAACATAATGCAAGCCAGAGCTAAGATAGGGCTTTGATTGATAAGGCTACGAATAGAAACAAAAAGCAATAATCCTGTTTCGGAACCTTTTGAAGTGAAGTTAATCTCGGCCAGGTAAAACGTTATACTTTGATGTATTCTTATTTGTCTAGTAAATCCCCTCTCGTTTGAACTCAGTTGTAGATTTTCAATGAAACAGTACAAGTGAGTCTCGCTTTCATTGTTCAACGCATCATACTCGTACTAGTTCTTGGGGAAAATGGCGACAGTGTGCAACAAAGAAATGAAGAAGATGCAGCAGATAATGGTGCTCTCTTCCGGTTTAGTACCCAAGCCGACTTAGACGACAAATAAGATGGGAGAGTCTGTGTTAAGTTATTCAATAAGATTTAAAGAAATGAGTGAATATGTTTTCGCGCATCTTACTCGGTTCACAAAGTTCCATAGAACAGTTAAAGCAAACAGTCTGTATTTTTAATGGACGAACATTAACCACTCAGTTCAGTTTGTTTCCAATTTGCTAGAAAAGGACTAAGTACCTTGGTGGATTTTGCAATGAGTTGGTATTTCATAAAAGACCTGCTAGAGTATTAGGGTTTTCAGTTACTTGACCTGACATGCTGAGTTAACTGTTCGATACTTGTGTTAAAAACAGTGACCTATATAAGGTAAAATCAATGGAAGTAAAAAATTCTATCCAAAATTGAGTGAGCGACCAATTCCCCTCACCACCATTGGACATCATAGATCAAGAAAACGGCCGCATATGTTTGATTGTTCACACCAGTAGGCCCCGCGGCAAATATGTTTTCGGGGCTAAATCGTTTCCTTTGGGAAATCAAACTGCTCCGACAGATTCCATGGAACAGCAAATGACATCGTTCCTTATATTTCGCTATTTGAGACAGATGGATGAACAAGCTTTTAAAATACATATCAACCCATTAGACTGCTATTGAAACAAGCCTAGTGAGGAAATATTGGGGCATTTTATTTTTAAAACCCCATGAGGCAGTAAAACTGACATTTTTCTACATGTGTACAGTTTCAAGCTCAAATAAGATGAGCTTTATTGCAGACATTTCATTTCACCGCTGACATGGAGAGAAATGAAGCTGTTCTTCAAATCGCTTGTAACAACCTTTTGGGGGACATTTATCTCGTAAACGTATTACGTAACTTTTAAAAATAACGAAACAGAGTAAAACCAAATAAAGTAATTGAACCTGATGCTCTATCTCTACTGTCTCTCGGAGAAACAAATTGTTAGCTACATCGTTATTTAATCGGTGAGAATATTCTCTGAAGTATTCTGGCGCTCACGGTGTTTGTTAGGAGTGATTGATTTCAGTTCTCAATCTATTAGTGTGCGATGGAAGTGAGAATGCGAAGAATGCTGTTAAGTTGACCCCCAACTATCCGGTGGACGTCACACAAACCTTCAGTTATAGAAAATAAACAGCTCATTATTCAGTCAACATTTAGAGAAAAAAAATGTTTTCTCTAGTGCCTCTTTTTCATTTGTCTTCATCGACATGATTACCAAGTATGAGAATGATATTTGCTCACAGTTGAAAAATTCGAAAGTGTGAAACTGTTCCAAATCATTCCAAAAATATTTATTACGCCAGGTTTGACTAGTGGGAGAATCATCTGACGAGGACAATTTCCACCTACGCCGATTGAGTTATTATAATTATCTTTTTATTTCAACATTATTGTGTAACGATAAGTTATTTGAATGCAGTCCAACTGAAAAGTAGTGGTAAAACATTACAATTATTTGCAGTTGAATACCGCATTAAATCAACTGCTGATTTCGGAAACCACCTATTATTTAAATATCCAAACGGCGACAATGTTTTTTTATTCCTCATTCAATCACACTTCTGAATGGGCATGGTCCCAGTTTCACGCAATGAAAAAGTGAATCTACGTGTTTAAATTGTACAAATGTTAGTAAGTAAACAAATTAGAAATGAGGATATATTAAGTGCCTTGTGCGTCACGTATGGTATAATTAATAATAATAATTAATAATTATTTACTGTTTTGTTTTGTGTATGTCTACTCTAGCACTGAGGTCATCACCAGACTGATTCGAAATACGTGTCAGTGAGAATAAATCAATTCACATCGCTCCTCATTATTCCTTCGCGGGAGGCCATCTAACGTAAGCATACTGTTCTGTGGTTTTCCTGTTGAACACCTTCAAAAATCGATCTCAAAATAACAAGTTCGTTCAACGTTCATTGATAAACAACCCAAACAAACAGCAAGCGCTTCAATCATTGGTCAACCCTTGTTGCTTGTTTTTACAATAGAGTTTTCGAAAATTCACTGTCCGGTTCTCAACAGTAATCAGGTAATCCGCTTTTAGTAATTGGATAGCATGACAGCCATGATGTATCACGCAGTTATACATTGAGCCCTTTTTTGGAAAGTGCACAATAATGCTGCTGATGTACGAAGGTTGGTCGATGAAATTGATTCGATTCATTTTTATTTATCCTACGTGTAACAGGTAGATGGAAAGAATGTACACGGATCAAATTACCTATCGTAGATGAAACATCATCACACATGACTGACTAGTTAAGTCTCATTTTTGATAAAAAATGGTGCAATAATACTAAACAGTTTGAGAAGATAGCGGTATATTTATACGATTGCTGCTTGCTTTTGGCTCACGCATACAGATAAAAACAGGTTTTGCTAACCTCTCATAGTGTTTATACATTCGAAACCCATCACATTTATACTACCGGATTAAACAAACAAAATCTAAAAGAATATTTGTCCATTCATTGATTTTGTAAATGTTTGCCCAAATACTGTGGCATCATATGTAGGAATATCAGCACTGATTTTGGCTCGTGATTCAGGTAATCATCTCGCGTTAAGAGTGAATGACTGAAGGTCACTGGGCTAAACAATTGTGCATGAATCTAGTTTTACTCGAACTATGAACGGGCATGTTCATACTGCTACATTTAGCCGTTTTCCTCAGTTGAAGATGATTTGTAATTAATCACTTCGATTTGTGTCTCGTACTGGTTAACTATCATTTATGTAGTGGATTGGACACGTCCAAACCACGAACTTACCAAACATGTATTGTGAATGAGCGAACGAGATCCAATAAAGTCATCTATAAAATACGTTATTTGCCTTTAACCTAGAGCAACTGTACCAGCAAATTATGGCAAAACGGCATCCGTTTAATTTTCATAAGAAGATTCATTATTCACTAAGGATAACGCATGAGGGTATAGTTTGTTCGGAGCGATACGGGAATGGTGGAATATGGATAGCTTCGATTGAACAGCGTTACGTATACACCCCTTTCGAGTTTAACTTCTAGTGACACGCATGCACGGTTGTTTCCCCATTACCATTATGTTCTATACTAATTACGTCCACCTGGGAGGTATAATGTTCTGCGTGTATACGTGCCGTGTAGTGTTCACTGCTTTTTGTTTAATAAATTAATAAGCTCGTCTCGCAAACATCAACACAGCTCGGATTGACGGAGCTTATTTCACCGGGGTAAAGAACAACTATAGTGAACGGAGTTATTCACTGCTATAGATGTTTTTAAAAAGATGTGGGCGTTTATTCTCTTCCAAGGCCAGTAGAAAAATTACTTTTTTACAACTCACTGGGAAAGGGTTTTACGAATAAGTTACTTTTTAGAACAATCACTTGAACGCGCTCATATCTCATGCAAATCAACGTGGTTCAGCGTGGGAATTCAAGTTAGATTTTGGACTGAATTTAACAAAAAAATGTTTCAGATAACGACACAATGACTTAAATAACTATGTATCATGTCTCAAGGACTGTCTGTGGCAGATATGATTTATCATTTTCGGTTTTACGTAATTTTCGATTCCATGAGATGATGCTACTTTGGTGATCATCGTGTCAACATTAGGTAATTATCATGCGATGAGACGAAAAATACTGGATCGTGGCTGCTGGTAACGGCTGTTTGAAATAATTATTTTTGAAGTTGCTTTTCAAAGCATACGGGTGAAGAACCATTCTGAAGTGAGCAAATCGTTTTGTCTAGGGGCCAATTTCTGCTTATATTCTGTTCATATCATTAGGTAGAACCACGGGGAAGCGCTCAAATCAGAAAGAAACTGCTCATCATTTAAATTCATTAAATAAACCTAACCCAGCCGTTTGGAAACAATGAACCAGCTGATGGATTTAGTCACGCCATTTTTTCCAGTGATGGCGTGGTTGATCAAGGTTGTCCCATGGCAATGTTTTAGCGTTCCTCGGGATTTTAATTGTAGTCCTTCGGATTTTGTGTTTTGGTAAATTTTAAGAACGTATAGTACCTGCAATATTGTGGTAATATAATTACGGTAAATGGATTTAGCGCTGGAAAAAACATTCCGTAATCAAATAAACCAGAGGGATTAGATACGTGATTGGTGAATGTGTATGTGTGCAGCATTTATTAGTAAAGCAAATAATAACAACTGATGGGTAACATATCAAGAGAAAAGTGTATTTACACCCTGCGAAAAAGATTTGCTCCATAGAGCATCGGAATACCTCCATTTACACGTAAATGAGCCTTACCAATTTTTAGGAATCTAAATTGTAACCAAACGAATAGCCAAACTACGAAAATTCATCAAATTATCCTAAATCTTAACGAAAATATGTCGAAAAACAGACGTGTTGCCGCCCATGAACTTTACGGAATAAAGCCATTCTATTACTCAGCATACTTTTTTTTAATTACTGTTGACCTTGATGTGGACAAGGCTGGCGTACTCGCTCGGCATTATGCTTCAGTGTACACAGCAACAGGGATCTCAAGTTCGTCTCCCTCATCTCCTCAGAGCGTTTCGTATCCGCACCCTCCTATCACAGTCAGTGCCCCCTATCTGGAGGCTACTGATGTCGCCGAGATGCTACGAGGACTTCGTCAATACCAATCCCCAGGTCCAGATGGAGTTCACCCGTTGGCGCTAAAGGAACTGGCTGATGTTGTGTCAACCCCGCTAGCCCAGATGTTCAATTTGTCTCTCCGGACTGGCCGATTACCATCGGACTGGAAGAAGGCGCTGGTTGTTCCCTTGTTCAAAGGTGGTGATAAGCATGCCCCGGTAAACTATCGGCCCGTGAGTTTGACTTGTGTAGCATGAAAAGTGTTAGAGAAATTAGTGGCGAAGCACATTATCAGTCACCTAGAGACGCAACATTGCGTTTCTCGACAACATGGCTTCCGACGGGGCCGTTCCTGTCTATCCAATCTCCTGTTGGCACGTGAGCATTGGGCGGAGTCTGAAGCTGAAGGTTATCCTACTATCCAATCTCCTGTTGGCACGTGAGCATCGGGCGGAGTCTAAAGCTGAAGTTTATCCTACGGATGTTGTGTTCGTGGAT
>UZAN01039586.1:64308-101989 GCA_900618425.1 Echinostoma caproni
GTGTTGTCCACTAGAAACGGTCTTTATCCATAAAGACAGATACTCATCACCGCTACTCAAGCAGTTACGCAGGCGGAAAGAACAAGCCTACAAACAAGGACAAAAGATCCATGTCAAGCGGCTAACAATTTTGATCAAAGCTGAAATAAATCGGTTGAACAAACTGTACATCGACACTATCCTGGGAAACTCCAGTTGTCGTGGCATGTGAAGGTCTATCAGCCGATTTTGTGGCAGTAACCGTAAACACAAAAGGGAAGCTGTCGATGTTGAAAGACTAAATTCTGAGTTTAGTCCATTTTCACGGTGCACTGCCCTGCCAGACTTAGTCAGCTGTATGCCAACACCAACTATCGAACCCGCCACAGTCCTAAAACAGCTACTGAAAACAAAGTTGAATAAAGCATCGGGCCCTGATGAACTATCACCAGTAGTACTCAAAGCATGTGCGAATACCCTTTCAGCCCCATTGTCAAAAATATTCAACGACTGTCTCACAAGTGGAAAAATTCCTGATATTTGGAGATTGGCCAAGATAACTCCCGTTCCAAAAAGGAACCCTGGGAAATATCGTCCCATCGCCTGCACGTCAGTCTTGCTCAAATTATTTGAGAGATGCTTATTACCGTGGGTATCTGACGAAGAAGACATATTTCAATTTGCATATCGCTCCTCGCGGTCAACACTGGACGCCGTTGCATTCAATAATCTCGGCACTAGATAAGAAATTTCCCGGAATAAACTTGAACAAAGAATCTAACACCGCAAGCGAGCCCAATTTAATTCCGGAATCATTTCACTGCATCTCAGCGTGAAATAATTGATTTAAATTTCATCCCACGAGTTTGCTGATCAATGGTTTGAATTACTTACCCTAACTTCGTGGCAAAATCCTCCGGAATGCTGTAGGAATCCTATTTCTATCTCACTATGTAAAACCTACCGTATATCCTGTTTCATTTCTCAAACGTCTCTGTGGATCGCCCTGGTAACCACGTAATCGGAAGAGTGAATTGATATCATGTTATATTATCAACACCTGTGATAAATAAACTGTTTTCCATTCCGCAGTAAGCATCAGTTGAGATGCAGCGAAATTATTCCGCAACAAATCGTGCTCCCTAGAAGTGTTGTGCTTCTTGTTAAGGTCAAAGATGATTGCATAATATCAAAGCAGAGAACAGTTTACCTAGATAAAGCAAGCAGATAATTTAAGCAGCATAGAAAGGTAAACAAATAGAATAATTTTGAGGCTTTCTAGTCTAAAATTAAAACATGGATTTATTGGTGTAGAATTGTGAAAATAATTCAGTTATTTCCACTGATTTCTAATCATACCCACAGTGTTCAATGAAAAAAAGGCCATGGGGTACGTTGCAAGTTATTTGTTCTAATGAGGTTATAAAGTTGCGTGAGTTTTAAGAGAGATTCTGTGCCCAGTGGATAATAATCGATTGCCTTGATGACTAGGCTGATCATTTCTTTCTAAATGACAGCAACGGAAGCTCTCGTGAAGACCATTTTAATTCGCACAGTTAGAGGATATTAGTGACGTGCTTTGGCGAGGCTAAATTTAACTGATAAGTTGCCTTGGGTAGAATGCTAGTTATATACAAAACCTCCAATCATACCTTTAAGTTTGTTGTACGATTCCTATCAATGGTCGACTTACAGTTAAACTGGAAATTACTTTTTCGTCAAAGAACAAACACTTTCGTGTACTATTCAGACAACCACGCACTCGTACAGCATAGAAAAATTTGACCTCAGGGTTGGATAAGAATGGAATAAATTGAGTACATTTTACATTTCAACCAGAATAGGCAAGCGCTGATTTAAGTTCCCTACATATTGTGTTTCGATTATTGCCTATTTGAAGCATTATTGCAATCGATTTAGTTCCAAATGCATTGTTGCGTTGCAAATATTCTGAGCAAGACATATAACCCTGTTTTTAATCTGCGCATGGTTCGTTGTTGATTTTCATTGACCTTGCTGCTTACAGCTTAAAAAACACAGTGTAATACAGGCTCACAGAATCGATGATGATGCAGCCAGCGTGCTGCCTTTATGGAACTGTATGGTTCAGTTGCACCAGGTCAACAATTTGTCTGTTGTCGATTCTCGTATAATGAACTGATCCTACAGGTTTACAGGTTTATTCAAGATATACCGAAGCAAAATATCCACCCCCAGATTCTATTCCGCTTTTTCTTTTCCCGTCCCTTTTCAATTACGCGTGCATGGATCTATCGACAGTAGCTGAAAATAATAAAAAGGAGGTGTATCTTTCATTGCGTTAAATGAAGCTCATAAATAATAGATAATTTCAGTAGTTTTAGATTTGTAGCCTAGTAATGAATGTTTGCTCACACCCAAGGTATTTATCGGTCTTTTAAAGTTTTTGCTGGTTACTGAGACAATAAATAAACCAACACTCACAGGAAATGTAAACAATAAAAGCATACGTAATTATCTTGGTAGCTTTTGGTGGATGTAAACACAAGCGGCACTATGTTATTCAGTTTCGTATGAAGTTGAACAAATCATACTTACTCCTGCAACAGGGAGTCTTGTTTGACATGTTACATCCAAAATGCTTCCCATCGATGTTATTCTTTCACAAACAACTGTTTTCCGTTTGTCGTTCAAAGATGTCCCACAACAATTTTGCGGTGCTATTCCGTTCACTGAAGCTTTCCTCTTGGAGAATTACATCATGACAGTACACTTCTGTTGTCCAAAATATGTGTCTATCATTCTATGTTGTATCCACTCTAGCATCAATGTGAGCAATACACGTATGCTCATTCAGGGAGATCCATCATTCAATTTTCAGTTGTTGTCAAAACCATTCATGTGAATTGGAAATTGTTATAGGCTCATGCGCACATCTACTGAACGCAGATTCCATTCAGCTAAATATTTTTAGGAGGAAACGCAAACCGCAATATTCCAAACATTTGACGAAACTGTAGGAGAGGATGAAGCTCATCAGGGTTGACAACAAGTAAAATATGCCCTCAATTGTTCCAATATTTTCGATCACCGTATGCAATTTGCTCAGACAGATGTAGGCATTAGTCCGCATCTAAACAAAATTTACCATGAAAACCATGAATGACTCAGTCTGGCGATATTTGATAAAACGTTTGCAAGAATAATTGACTGAATTCATTTAGTATTGTAACCAGGACGCCGAGAATTCATGCTGAACGGTTGTCACTATATGCGAAGCAGAAATAACCCGGTTTCGACACTCGAACAGAGGAGGTAGCTTATGCTGGTACGGTCATTTGTTTTACCATAACCATGAGAGTCAGTGTTCACCCGATGCACCTCCGTTTCCTCGCAGAATCCATTATTATTTTTAACCTGTATTCAACAAATCAGTCTTATTCTGTTAACTAATTACACCATTCCGTTAAAGAATTTCGAGCCTATTTGATTTATCCCCTCACTGAGATACTTGAATGGGTTATCAATTTAGAAAATATGATTCGTGAATAGATTAATGAACATCCGAAGGCATCGTTCCTAATGACAACGGACGTGTACAAAGTTTCGCAAATGTCAAACTGATGCAAAGAGGTGCAACATCCAAATCATAAATATCTGTGCCACGGTTATGAACACTAATAAAACCCCTCAGAATGGTGGTGGCGCAATGATTTAGTCGCTGTCACCGGCGTGTTTTGGACCCTGTGATCCGAGGTTCGAGCTCTGCCACCGCCACTCGACTTTGGTGGTAGGCAGCTCTGCTGTCGTCCGGTTCAATACCACTCCCAGCCTATCGGGGCCTTACGTTGTTTGCCACTCCAAGTTCCGGGGCTTAGGTTGCCGATTTCAACCACTGAACAGCAGGTTCTCGTGACTATGGGGTTTACCCCGTCTGCTGTTCATCACACCTAGGTACGTAATAAAAAAATAAAAAAGTATATAGTTGCTCAGACAAATCTATGTCACTGCCATTCCCGTAATACAAGAAGATAGTTCACCGAATTACGCTTTTCAATTTGAATGTTCTCATTCAATTTGAGCTCCGATTTTAAAGTGGCATTCATTGACTGTGCAGCAGATTCCCACTTGAATGGCTTTCGACATCGGAAGGCTAAAATACAATCCCATTTACTTACAGATATCTCATGTAGATGGAAGATGCAATTTTTCTCTGATTTCAGTATACGATTAGCAGATTCCACTAATCAGACATAGACGGTTGTCACTGATTGTAATGGGTTGGAAGGTTTGTTCGATTTGAGATCTTTCCTAATAGTCACTGATGATGAGAACGTTCATTCAATGCTCTGGGACATTTTTTCGCGATTACCCAATGGTATGTCAATATAAGCTTTATTAATTTCGCTGGCAACTTGGAAAACAAAAACCGTTCACTCAAGGCCACTGTTCACATTCTTGCCCAAAGGATTTAGATATGTTAGCAGTGATAGTGGCTAGAATAAAAGAGACTTTTCTTTATGATTAAAATCCATGTATTTATGAAGGATTGAAGTAAAAAGTAGCTATGAGGAAGTACACAGAAACTACAACAATTTATGCCGATTTATTTTTTATTTATATTATCCAATAGAACTGGGAGATGATGGATAAGAACCGTTTTCTTCTGTGCGTCATATAGAACAAGTGTTTGCAGAGCAACAATCACTTCCAAACATTAAATATGTTTGCACAATTAAATATCATTTCTCTGTGAGGTCAAAACAAATGTGTGTGCATGCAATCGCACAATGAAATTTTAAATTTCACAACAAGAGTCGTTCACCGTTGAAAATGCTTGCAGAGAAGTAGGTCGCTGATTTGAATGTATAAATTACTTTTAGTAAGATAGCTAACAGTTTGGTGCATACGGAAGTTGTATAATATAAACGATAGAATTATTCTATGAGCATCAGTTCCAACGTACTTTAAAAACAGAATAACACAAACAGGAACGACCATCTAACCACAAGCTGAAATGGATCAACTGGAGCTGATAGGCTAAATATGATAAAGCGGCAGTGCACAATTTAAGAAGCCAATGTGTGTATTCACCAACTGAATGAACCAAGCAAACAACACCATTAGAAATCTGCAATACCCAGCCTGACGCTTATTTGAAAAAATAACTGGGAACCACACTATAATTCATAGAAGGGGAGATGCGATAAGGTACATAATGAAAAAGACGGCATGCACTTTCAATCAAACACAACGGTGAAGTCTTGAGAGAAGTTAAGGGGCAAACCTATTATATAACATTGATAAACGAAATGCGGTTTAGAACAAAGTTTTGCATTGAGGCTGTTGAAATACAACTATTAATGATCGAAAAGAGCTGCTACATAAGAAACCAATTGTTCCAAAATGATTGCAACTTTATATATTTCTCCTAATTTTCTTTCTTTCTGTAAATAACTAATAAAAAACAAAAAAGTTTAATATCGATTATTGACTGAAGAATAGCAAGTAATTTGAGGTCTTCGTCTAAAACCTTGGGGAATTCCAACGATGAAACCAAAACCATCGCATCAGTCATACCAGATTTTGCATTAGAGTTGGTGCTACCGTATCTGTGATTGGTCAGGTCCGTTTCGAGGTCATGTGAAAATTGCACACCCCACCCGACCAGGATGGCCAAATCAGCTGAGTGGACTTTATCCGCCTCCTCGCATTTCCTAATAGGAAATTTGTTTCAGCTACTGTTTCTTGAGTTCCACTACTCTCCACCCTCTAACCCTATTGAGACCCAGAGTGCAGTGACATGATTAGTCTGCCGAATGAATTAGTTATCGATAGGCGTGAAACTACGAGCAGCTTTTGTCATTTGACAGGATTCAAATTGAACATCTAATCATCTTTTCCATGAAAATCGATCAGGCCATAAATCAGGTGAAATCCAGTTTCCATAAGCTTCTCATTTGAATGATACACTACATTCTATATGTCCACTAATCCCCTTCCTCTGTTTGTTTTGAATGTGCGACAGCGATGCAGACTACACTTAAAAATTTGCTGATTCTACAGCTCCTCGGGCAAAAGCAGTTAAATATGTTTAAACTGGAAATTATGGAGACAAAACAAGGAAATCTCCGCAGGGTGTATTGTATATAAAATGAGCTTGAAAATTCCCCATTCAATTTTCACTCACTCTAATTATCACGAACGTATTACCTTGCTCTGTAGGATTGAATGAAGAATATTCTCAATAGACGAGTAGTTTGTTGGAACGCTGATATCTGGATTAAGGCCAACACCAATGGCACCATGGCTAATAAATGCACTCTGATCATATCCAAGTGTGAGGAAGTGACCAAGGAAACTACTTTGTGTCAATTCAGCGTCAGATTGAACTAGCTCCTTTTCCGAGAATCCGAACGCCAAGGTGCTTGTAGTGTTTCTATCTCATTTGCGTTGCAGATAAATCGGCTATTCTTGTGGGTAGAATGTATGTGACTAGACAAATTCCCCCATAAGCACAAGATCGTTTTCCCGGTCTCATCAGTTATGTGTATTCCGCAATCTTGCGTATGATGAGTCTTATAATTGAATATCCCTATGTAAATTTTGCAACGCCAAACTCACAGTTCGTGGAGTGGATTTGAGATGAAGAAGTCTGAAACAATCATTGTGATGATTTCGTTCTAAGTGTTGTGACGGCTGACCTCAGCCAACCCGACACCAGGGCCAATTTGCAATTTACTGAGTTTAAGTATAATAATGACCAGACAGAAGACTACCGAATACGCATACCGGACGAGCGCCAAAGACCGCGGAGACCGGTCGTGTGATTCTGGGGAATTCCGTGCAGTCATTCTTATACTACCCATAATGAAAACATGGATAATGGGCCTAGGCGTCCAGTTTACTGATATTAGACGCATCTAGCCCACTACGACAAATGGAGAAATATAATAATGATTCTTCGAGACTTGTTTATCTCAAATCCACTCCACGAGCTTCAAATGAGATTTGCGTTACATAAGTCTGTTATTTTTTATTTGCAGATTTTTCATTGACAAAACTGATTGAGAAAATGCAGGATGTAAGAACTATTAAGCCGATAACTACATAAAAGAAAAGTATTAAGTTTCATTTCGATCGAAAAACTTACAAATTTCAATGTTTGCAGTATGTCATGCTAGGGTGAGGAATTAAAAGAACTAATAAAACTTCCAACGCCTATTGGACGCAAAATTATCATATACATTTGCAGTGTTGAATGTTAATCTCTTGGTTGCAGTTTGTCAAATCAATACTATACATTATGGATACAATTGTCAGAGGCTTATTTCTAAGATGTTATACCATAACACAACACGATATACAAATCTGTCAACAAACGGTGATAGTTTTTAATGTGAATTTATGAAACTAGCCACATAATTGATACATGACAAAAATGTGATATCTGAGTGAAGTGTCCTTGATTCAAATTCTTCAATCAGTGGTACTTTTGTGCAGGCCAGAAACCTCCTTTGGATAGTTGATGTAACCGTTGATGTCCTGATATTGAGGTATCTTCTTTGATGCTCATTCTCTAATTCCTTTATACTCAACATCGAATAACGTTTTGTACAGGTCCTACGTGTCAGTTACTTTGCATGTGTTCGTTTTTGATCATGCACTTATTTCCAATGCCAGAGTTTGCACTGCCTGTCGATCAGTTCGGTTTTGCTACATGATATATATATATATATATATAATCCTGCGGAACGTAAGTACAACTAACGCAAATGTGATCAATGGCTACTGGTGTTCGAACGCACTACCTGAATAACAAATACACAGTGACTGCGAGACAATAAGGTGAACTGAGCGTAACAAATAAGGTACCATCTCAGAACAGTTCGATTTCACTTCACTACAGGGTTATCAATTCTAGTACATGTTGATTCCCAAATTTATTGGTCTATATGTTACATCAAACTTCAGTAGTCGTGCTGTATGCAAGTTATTTTCAATTCGTTCATAGATGTGCGGAATAAATTCATTTTTTTTGTAATTTGAGCCCAACTATCTAGGCTCTCCAGCTGTCGAAAACAGGTATTGTCGGGTGTCAGTCGATATGGGCATGAGTGGTGTTGTAAAAGACAACATAGAGAAGATGCGTAGTCTGGTATTATAAAATTCCAACACTCGGTCAATATAGACAATCTAATATTTGCAGATAGTTTCTCTCTGCACAACCTAACTATACGCAGTTCCTATGGTCGTTTTAAAGCTGACAGATTCAGTAAAACACTGATAGGTGAAAGACCCGGCTTTTGGTGTGATTCATCAGAACCACATAAAAACTGGCAGCTGTGTGATGACGTTGTCGTATCCACCTTATTGGAAGGTCTCAGATCATCCGGCGGGATAGACCTATGAGCCATTTTAGTTTCAACTCTTTTCAAATTTTTCTCGAGGGATGTTTCCTTACATAATATTCAAGTTGTATGAGGTGCGTTTTTATTTCGACAAATTTCTATCCTTCTCCCCGGATTTTCACCGAACGTGTGCTAACTTATTTTTTGGTTACGTGTTTTCACCGGTCACTACCCAAACAAATTGCGGGGATCAACACAGGTATATCGATGGAACCCTTACTCTTATTTTTTAAACGACTATCGTCAGATTCACAGGATTCACAGGATATCGAAACAAACTTTGATTCTTTTTGAATCTTAATTGTCTATTGGTCGGTTTCTTAAGGTAGACTGCTGATTTGCATAGTGATTTCAGCGGTACGCAGGGGGTGGAACATGTTGCAATAGAGGCAAAACGTTTGCTTATTACTTACTTCACTAAGAGAATTGGCTACCTTTTATTGCATACATGCAGGATAATAGCACACGTTCAGCAGTTTGCAGTTTATCATTGTATGATTATTATTTCACACCTGGTTTATTAAGTTGAGTTGTAAATAACCTGTGATTATAGATATTTTAAAAATTGTCCGGGTGACATGAAACGGGCAACGAGTTTGAACACTTTATATCGAAGTAGATTATCGTGGAATTCAGATATTATCTTTCACAAATCTACGGCCTTTGGGCGGTTTCAACTTCCGTTTATCTTTACATTTTGGTAATCACAATTTTGCGGCACACCCAAAAACAAGCCATCGGCCTGTGCTTGTTAAACGTAGAAATTATGCGCTGTGGATTAAGCCCAGTCGATTCAAATTCTATCCAACCCGGAAAAAGTACTTATTCACCATATGCATGGGCTATATTTGGTCCAGTGATTTAACTTCAATCGTAGGATATTGGAATTGCCGACTAATATATAAGGCTCTAGCAATGCTCAGCGTTTGGCGGTCAAAAAAACAACCGTCATTCATGTAATTGAATTGTTCGGAGGCGAGTAATTTATGCCTCAGCTCTTCCCAGACCATACACTTTAAAATGGAGAAATTACGTTGCGCTGGGGACAACTTCGCAGAGCTGATAATGGCAGGTGTATACGCCATCATAGTGAAAATGTGATTCGAGTAACAAGAGAAATTATGAAAGCAGTTCCTCCGATTGCTTTTTAGAAGTATCCCGGAAAATGTATGCAATCTCTGAGTCTGAATTCAAAACGGCGAACTCTGAATGACGTGAACATTATGGGTGCTCGTGCTGTATGCAAGTTATTTTCAATTCGTTCATAGATGTGCGGAATAAATTCATTTTTGGGATATTGTTCGCGTATGCCATTCAAAGCACATTTGCGTTAATGGGTTGATTGAACGAATACAAAAAAAGCGATTAGTTAATTTATTCATTTCGAGACAGGAAAATCCGATTAGTTCATTTCTCCTTCCCATCATCATTAAGTGTTCATTTGATTCGATACTACCATTTCTCATTTCATTACACTGTCAACGTATACTGGGTTACCACAAAATCTCAGCATCACGGTTATGAAATGATCAATCAAGAGAGAACCCTTGCTGATACGAATAACCAAGTATATTTCTTCGTATGTTCTTTCCCACTGAGTGTTGTAACTCCACACTGAATGCTGGTCACTGATTACCAAATGTAAAATTTGTACAAAATTATTCAAAGTTTAACTATATTTAAAAATCTTCCAAATATGTATTTGAGCTATTACTACGCATTTGTAGTTCACACAGTTTATTACGTACATAACTCTTCATAAATGATGACATTAGACTATAACAATCAGAATGCATTGCTGTCCGTGCCGTAAGCTGACGACAAGTGCTTTGGTATTTACTTGAAAGATATTTTGGAATAGTAGGTTCGCATGCGTATCCTGAGTATTTTGGGAGATAAACATGGTAAAACCGCACACTAATTTCAAACGTTTTCAATGAGGAATACCAAATGATGAGAAGTCAGTTTTCTACGGGTTTCATTTGTAGTTATTTTGTATCCCTGAGGCATTCAGCTAAGAATGTATAGTCGGGACAAACTTGACTGTCCCTCCGGCAAATGCTTTATGATTAATAGTTTGTTCACTTTACCAACCGGCAACCCACGGAAGGAGCCAGGTGATCTAGAAACTATGGTGAAAGCATGCATGTTAATATATAATTAAATCAATTTCAAAGAGCTCGCACTCCTTTTTATTTGACTCAGGCGATCCAAGGGCACGTCCGCTGTCTTGTTGTTTACCACATTTTACAGCCTATTTGTGGTACTTCAACTCCTACGGTGAGTTGGACAAGGCTGAAAGATACAGCACATGAACAAAGAAAAAAACGTTTAAAAACAAACCGATCTGAATACAAGAGCATTGCTAAGGCAACCTCAAGAGATGTAGAGCACTTGAATTTACGATGACAAATAATCATCAAAGGTAAACTTACAGAGCGTAAACTCCTTTGGTGAATAAAACTAGATTGACCTCTTCATGTCATATTTTTCCGTTTAAATTAGCAACCAGTGACGTTTTCTAAGCAATGAACACAACAGCGCAGAATATATGAAGTAATAAGACGAGGATCAATTTAAAACTGTCGGTAGACAAACGGTAACGGCTACTGGGCGGTAACAATGGGATTCGAATGAATTGACCATTGGGTTTACGATACGGGCCACGTGATCGTCAACGATGTTTTTACGTTTTCCAGCGCTAATCATTTTTCTGTTGTACAAGAGGTTCCTAAATCAAATTCTTTTCCCCCGGATGTTGCTGTAGAGGATATGCGAATTCGCTGGAAATTATGGTTTTTGTTCCAGTTATTTGTGCGTCTCCCCGATGATCATTGAACTCCCAACATTTTTTCAAATTGGTTGTTATGTACGACCTCGTAATAGTTCTTAAGAATGTTTATGACCACTGTTCAGTTTCACCAGACTCACTTGACAAAAATATTTCCTTGACCGTTCTGTCAGGTCAGGTTTTCCAAAGAAAACCTATTTAGTTGGTATGGTATATTATGAATCGGGGTTCAGACACTCATGTTGCGAAGGATTCAAACATATATATATTGAATTGTTCATTTAACGGACGACTAACTCTGCTCAGATTTGTCCAAAAGAAGCATTCTTTATTTGGATGTTTAATATTATTGTTTCTCAGTAGATCGTGGGATCGATCAAGCTTAATGAACTGGAATCCAATTCATACCCTCCTCAATGTTTATGCTCAGTCTATCTGCGGTCTACTCATGAAATGTTTTAGAATAGAACAGGGATATAAATCTTGTGGAACAATTCGCTTTCATACTAAGTGCTTTCTGAGAATATGTAAATGTGGCAACGTCGATAGAATAATCACTGCATATTTTAGGGAGGCCGAGAGAGAGATAGAGCGGGAGAGAAGGTGAGGGTGCAGTGCAATCACATACATATAAGTGCACTGGAGTACGTAAGATCAAAAAATCTTGAAATTAAAGTGTGGAAAGTGATCAAGGCTGGAAGAGGGTTCGGAACTGTTTTCGTTTTTCATGTATGAATTGAGGCCGGGAACATGCGGTTCTTCCAATGCTGAAGGATAGTTCAAAAGTAACGGTAACCGTTTGGGATCTGATGAGATAACATCTAAAATGATGTAAATGTAAAGAAAAAGATGATCAAGTGTGTTGAGGGATAAAATAATGAATCCGTGATTGTAGGGGTTAAACTAGTGCTTTGTTAGATCACCATTCAATCGCCTCCATAGTTCAAATCACGTGATGGACACAGAAATGAAAGACGATTGTAACCCAACTGCGGCGTTCCAAGTTTTTTGTGCATGTTTTCATCACCCAACCTTGATGACTCGATGAACTGACCCGATCGATCCGCTCACGGTTGCTTGTGATCAACAGAAACTTGCGGGTTCTGAGTCGTGGTGGACTCCGTGTTCCGATTGGTGGAGTACTTCTGATATGCGTAATGTTGTTGTATAAGAGTGGTTCGCAATAGACTGGGCAGCGCACGCAGTTGATCCTATTTGCGGATCCATGGTTGAGAGGTAAAAAATCATGAAAACGAAGCTTAAAACGCATTGATGGAAAAATCGCAAAATTTGAAGTCAGAGGTTCATGATAGTTATCAACGAATAGCGTATTTATGGCAATATACAGACAAGTCCCTGGAAATCAGTGGGACTACCGTATAGCACCATCGATAGTCTAAGTTTATCGTCAGTTGTGCGTCATGTATCTAATAATGAATTCATACTTTAGATAGAGATAGGTAATGGATCATCACAGTTTTAATCAAGCCCTTGGCAACAGACAAATCATTAGAGCACAGGATTTAATAACCTGATTGATACGATTAAGAATGGAATGAATGAATCCATAAAGATGTATGGGAAACTAAGCAACCTTTTACTGAAGATAAAAACTAGTTTTCTTCATAAGAACTCTCTACTCTGATTCGAAACACTCCGGATTCCTAAACAGAAACGTCGTTTTGCACTAGAGAACGAGAGTAGAATAAAACAGTCTTATTTTTGTAATGCAATCCTAAAGTATTCACGATAAAGCGCGTGCCTATCTACGAGGCAGATAAAACGTTATTTGAAACATTTAGATCCCGTAATGAATTTGAACAGGCAAGTCAGAAGACGAACACTGCGAGAGGAATTCCTTTCGTATACTCTCATCGGTCGCGTACGTCTATCCTGTTCGATGTTATACGTACGCGACCGATGAGAGTATACGAAAGGAATTCCTCTCGATGTGATTGTCTACTGATTTGTCTGTTCATAACGTTATTTGTTGTTCATCCTAGGGTTGAGAGCCTTTCAAAATGTCGACTGGTAATGGGAAAGGAATATGGTAGCAAATCAAGTACTTTCACATTTAATGGCCTAAAGATATATTCTCTGAAATATTTATCTACTGATAGTTCTCTATGCAATTTCCACGAGTTAACATAGCAAGAGGTACGTAATGACCGTAGATCTGTAAACAAAGAGATTACCAAGGTGGTAAGAGCGCCAGTTTTGCAAGCTCTCAGGATACCTAATGGATGCGATGCGTTTGATGTTTGGGTTATTGTGTACTGATTGAACACTATTCATAAATAAAGAATAGTTATAACACTTGCTTTAGAACCACTTTAGACGCTCCAAAATGTGTTTTCAGTACTCTTAGCCCTCCGAACAATATATCACATATCTTTCTCATTTTGTTATGCTGTTAATGTTATCTAGAACTTGGCAAACGCGATCTATGGGACGTCGCGATTCCGTCCTGTATCCATTTTATTTGAGTTTAATATCATTGATAGATATCATGATAGACCAAAAATGAGCCGCATCGAGCTTTTTCTGCATCCTCACTAATATTCAGGACATTATACTGCTCTTGTTTACTCATCGTAATTAGCACAAATCAACGCTCGTATACCAAGAATATATTTTAGGTTGAAAATGGGGAACAAATGCAGGTACCTCTGGATACCCATAGACTGCATCAAAGTGACGCAACTTGGTATTCAACGAAGTCCTCATTTCAATCAAGTAGAAGTCTTCAAAATCCTCGGTATTTGTTACAAACCAGGAACGAATTTTACTCGTTAGACACGTACGTGCAAAATCACCTTCCACAGTGAGAAGCAGCACTAAGCTGTTGGGTTCCAATTTGGAATGAATATTTCTTAAAAAATGCTCATTTTAATGTTGAGTTTATGCAAGTATTAGATTTTTCACTTCAATTAGGATATCATTTTTCTCCTCGACCTATTTTGGTGCAATTCTGAGACATGGAGTTTTCCTAATATGTTTTCAAATGTATAAATCAGGTGCACAATAAACCTACAGCATCATCCAGGACGTCCAGCATAGACCAAGCTGAGTAACTGAAACCAGGAGAGTTCAGCACAACACGCTAAAAATGATTCACCAAAGTATTACAGCTTTGAAATCCCCCATCCTGTGCTCAAAATTACCATTTTTGTACACCATGGAACTGCCTGATAGATATTCGAATAAAGTACACAGTTTGAAATAATTTTACGCTTATCGGGTCGGTACGAGATGAAAAGAGAGGGAAAGAAAACGTTGTCTAAAAGTATTGTTTTTTGAATAACCGGCAAGGAACCAGCAAAGAAATCACATATATTGTATATTATATATTAAATTGTATTTTTTATTGTATTGTTTATATTATATTGTATACTATATTTGGCTAGTTCACTAAAGGAAATACTAATGCCTATCTTGACGGCATTTATATAAATATTCTCAATATGTTTCGTGTCCTAAACGAGCCCCAGTTAGCACTTCTGAACACTGTACCATTCGCTTTTACCCCTAGATACACTGTAAAACTAACCACTACCTTTGTAAAGAACCTCCCTCTCGTACTCTACTGAAAGCAAATTGTTCTCTGAATGATGCATCCAGGCTGCGGGAATTAGTTTCTCCTACTGACGTTTCTGTGTTCTACTAATCCCTTGTCTTTTTCTTGCAAACCTCTTACTGATTATCTTAGTTTCTGCTTTGATTAATGTTGCTGTTGTTCTATTGCGTCCGTCTTAGACAAAGGTGCAGATACCGTTCTTTTAACGTGTAACGCCTTTGGGTCTATCGACCGAAGAGTGACTAATGAATGTCTTTCCGAGTGTAGTCCAATACCTGAAGTTTTGATTGTACTGATCATTACGTCTCTCGTAGTACTCAGTTTACTTCACTGAATAGGGTAGAGTCTTCTTCTATTAACATTGAAGCCAGTGTTTTTCAGGGTGCTATGTTGCCTCCTTTTTTCTATGTATAAATAAAAATTTCTCCATTCCCAGAAACGTTACTGCTTACAAGTATGTCGATGATATTGTGATTGGTGGCCCATACTCTATTTCAGACAGTTGTCGATCTCTCCCGGACAGCCTCAATGAAATTTACTATTGGTCTTTGGCCCGATCCCCTATACTTAAGATCAATAAACGCAATAAAATTTAATTTAGTTTTAAAACCGGTTCCTGTCATCTTTCATTAGTAAATAATCTCCTCGATATTATAGTTAACAATCAAAACACCCCCAAATTTGTATTCGATAAATAACTTGATGTCACCCTAACCCATATACTGTCACGTTCTGTTCATGTTATAAGCGTTTTCACAAATGTTCAAAAACTGTCTTTTATGCATACGTAGTCTCATTCTTAAAGTTGTGCTTGCCTGCCTTCGTCCACATTAGCTATGTTTCTTCCCAAATTTTATCCCTGAACTGAAAGAAAAAAAACACTTTATTTCCGAGATTCCTTAAACTTTTGTCTCGCCAAAGTGAGGTTGATATAGTTGTTTTGGTTGATTTCTTCAGTTCCAAGCAACTAGACGCTTGCAGTACTTTCATTGACAGGAAAACACGTGATTAAGGGCATTGTCTGCACCAAGCTATCGCGAAAGCCCCGTCCAATCTCCTAACTCGCTCCAAATATCAACCCCCTATTGACGTACTTCCACATATAGAAACAGTGTAATTCAATACCCTGCTCGGTTATTGTTGAATCGTCTGACTATTCTCACCCACCTAAGGGAAAAAATCTTGCACCAAGTGTTTCTCTTATTTACTTAGATGTAGAATCTTTTGGATTGCCATTTTTTGCTTGCAAGTTCTTATCTATTCACTGTAAAAAACGTAAGTTATTGAAAATTCACCCTTTAGGTGCATAAAAACATTTCTTGGTCTGACCTGATTTGACCAAGATATACAAAACCTTTATACCCTGATAACGTAGTAGAAATTCACTGTAACATTTCCACTTGTGGACTTCTACTACCGAGAGAACATGGTATTGAAATAAAATTCCTCATGAGCTTACTCTTATTGACCTTTAAGTCAAAGTAACGGAGAGGATATACTGTGGTAGTCCTGCATTCAGTTGATCATTACTAATGCCATTGAAATAACAAACTTTCATGTGAGCGACGGTAAATTTGGCCTCGTTCAGGTCTTTCCAAAATTTTACAATGCACGTTTAACCCGATGATCCGAAGGAATTACTTCATTCTGTGTTTTTAGAGTATCAAGAATGTGTATTAAGAGTGATCGACAGATAAATCTCTATACTTTCCCGCCAGCTGTGTCTAAATGCGATCCTGCACCCTGCCTATAAGACAGAGACAGATACCTTCTCTGAAAACGTATTAGATAAATAGCTATTACCGACAAGCGTAAATATCCCTCAGAAAATGATCAGCCAGGAGTTAGTTAACGAAAGGTAATGGACTGAAATTACTAAAGCAGGAAGACTGTCAGGAACAGATAACACTGTATATCAAACTTCCATAAACATAATCGTTGCAACATTTTACAAAAAAAGGCTTTCTTGACGTCATCTAAATATCGATTCTAGAACTAACTTACCAACTTAATTGAACCTATCATGTCAATCAGAAACGTCAAAAGACGAAATAAATTATTAAAACATTTCAAATCGTATAACCCATGTTAGCTGAAAATTAGGACGGTGGTTGGATTATTTATTAGCCGACAATAAATAGTTTTATTTCCGATTTGAGATGTGGATACGCCACCAGGCAGAGGATAATAAACGGGTCACAAAAATACATCTCCATTATGATTATCAGCTTAATAACGCTTCAACATTTGACACAGCGGCGATGGTCGATTGTGGCTTTTGGCTAAAGAGTGATGGGAAAAGGGGTTATCTTTTGTGACCTGTGCCCATCATTCTCTGTTTGGTAATGTGTTCACTTGAAGAAACCGGAGTTCACTTTAGGTGAAGATACAGCACTAAAGATTTTGGAATTTTATTGTACTGCCTCATGAGTCATATCAGTGCTTGCAAATGCTAAATTATATACCGTCTGTGTTACATTCGAGATTTTTCCTTACCGGGAGTAGAGTATTTCAGATGAAACTACTGAAGCCATAAGCGTGATGTAATTCCTTTTTGATTCCGTTCGCCTACAGCGGTATGACTGAAGTTTGTGCGCTGAGACTAAAGGAATGCTGGTTGTGGTTAAAATATTGCGGGTTTTTACTAAACCTTTATGAATAAAGATGTAGAACTCCCTGTCATCATGTTATTTGTTAATTGCAGGCATTCCTCTAGGTCTTCAATATAAACTTTTTCTTTGACGTTCATATATAGATACCGAAACATATTTATACTGTTGCATTTAATCTCTGAGTAATGAATGATAGAACCTAAGAGGTTAGATCACCAAATCGTGATCCGGAAGTTCCGGGTTTGAACCGCTCCACCGCCACCAGTCTTCCCTATTTCTGTATTTCACTAGACAGCCTTTGTATGGTCACAGCCACCTTCCTGAAAGTTAGCTACATATTGTATATTCAATAAATTGAAAAATAAGGAAAAAGACATTTTTTATGCCCAACTCTGGAGAACGGCTTCTGGAATCCAATCAGTCTGTCGGATTTTAACATTTGTCTACTGTTGTCAGACTCGTCGCGATACTGATTTATGATATGAATATAAAACCGATAGACAAAGGAATGTACGAATGCGCATATTAATTCAGAATGTTCCCACCCTATTCCCTTAAACTAGACCCTTTTTTATCCATTCATCAGTCCTCTGGTCTTCGCCCCGTATCGAATTAATACAAAACGGGATTAGGTAACCGACTGACCTGGAGTTTGAGCAATGTCGATTCCAGCGCTTCCATTCGGTGGTTTAGACAGTTCTGCTCCATTCGTAAATCGCTGACAGTTTCATATATGTTTGTCTGTGTCTGCGACCACCCGCAGACCGAGGCAAGGGAAGGGTGAAAAAGAGAAACAAACGAGTATAAATCCAGATGTGATTTTCAGCATAAAGTTGATTCAATGAAATGATTGTCAATTAAAAGACTTTCCCACAGAAGCTGGATCACATCCCTAGTTAGATTAGGTATGATTATTTTTTGGGAATTTTTGCGTGTGACTTGTGCGGAGCAAATGGATCAGTTGAATTATGGTGAATCATCCACATATAAACATCAAGCCCTGAATTTATCTGGAAGTCTTATTTGAATATCCATCTTGATGCATTACCGTGAATCATTTTATCTTAAATGAAACTTTTACACTAATTTGGAAAACTTCTTTCCCTTGATGAATGGCTTGCCATGACAATGCTTTCAGAAAACACTGGCTCACCTAGTGATTGAATCTATCTTTTTTTAGGAAGGGGGAGCAACAATCCCCAGAAGGTTTTAATGTAATCCCAACAGACGCTATTTTTCGGACATAGTTCTTCTCATCATCTTGAGTGCTTGCCTGCATTAATTAAATCTGAATGATTCGCAACCCACTCTAAGCGTGATATATAGTGAATACCTTATAACCAATAAGTGAAGTATGTTTTCAACGGTATATTCATTACACAAAATATTTAATCATATCAGTGAGTTAATGTGTCAGGACTTAAGAGAGTGCCTGATGCCTCTGAACAATCGGATGGGCTAATCCAAGCTTGATACCCTAGAATATCTTTTTTCAAGCCTTTGGGAAATTATTTACCCAAAAATATGCTCAACCTTTGCGCTTGTTCTTCAGTGGCATTCTTATCTTTCTACTCCATGGTTTCTGTAAATGGGGTTTTAGAAGGATCCAATTCTCTATGAACTACTAAGCAATTTAAGCACCTCCGACGAATACGAGTCGAGTTCAAAGAAAAAACCGAGCCTAACTGTCTCACAGTATTCAACTCTTTCATGATTTCAATTAACGTGATCACGAATTCCAATGAGGAACCATTTGTAATTTCACGATTAGGATGAAAGATTCATTGTTCACACCAGTGCATGGTACAATCTTTGAACAGATTTCTTCTGCTTGTTCGGGAATCTTGCCTAATAAATGCTCCAAGGGCAAAACAAAAGAATTTAGCTGCCAAAAGTTAATCAACATAACCAGTATACATCAGTCAGTTCAAACAACGAAAGCAAAACCGCGTAAAAGGAACACAAACGCAGTATGATAATACGAGAATCTGATCAACCTGAATTATATTTCATGTACATTTGCAAAAAGCTTTGGATACAGTGTGCTGTGACAGCATGTGCCGTGCATTAGCAACTTTGATCTATTTCTCTACCTCAATCGGTAAGAGAGTATCACACAGAAAACATCTCTTGTTCAGGATACTCCTTTTCAGAACAAAACCATTATCAAGCACAAAAAACGAAAGGTTATTTTTCACACATCGCATTTTTCCCATTTTTTTATACTGAAGCTAAAAATGCGCAAGTCGGTGCTTGATTGAGATTTGATCTACTTAGATAAACAGTATTGCCTAATCTGTTTATCAGTAAATCGGACAAACAACAGCAATCTCGTCACAGAAGGTAATGTCGCCAAAGAGCCAGTGTGATGCGATTCAGACAAAAATCTACTAAAAATATTACTAAACAATATATTGATTTCTATGTTTCCTCTAATGAGTCCACAATAATTCTCACTCATTTCTCAAATCACCACGAAGTGCTTGCATTAGTTTACGTCGAACAAAGTCTCTCCCCGGATGAACCATTGTCGCGGAAAGCCACAATCCATACGTGATTGAAATATACGCCTACCAAGTTTGCATAAACATCGAATTTGAACGCATTGAGAATTCACGTGCTGAACACAGGTGGACTATTTGTCCCATGGTATTATTCTGATTTCAGCTTATCAGCAAGGCTATCAGATTCAATAAACTCCATTTTTGGCGCTCATGGATACTGAACGGAATGTTATTATCTGTCCACCCTCAAATATTTCATATTTCACAGTTTTCCGAGGATTTGATCCGTGCATTTTTCTTATCTCATCTCTCAACGCCCCCTCCCCATAGTCTGTAAGATCAACCGATCCAAGAGCCATCTGGAAAACCAGTTCAGTGCAGCTGCAAGAAAGACAAGATCAAAACTGATCATTTACCATATTAATATAATTGATCTGCTTGGTTCAATTATAGAGCAGTTTTGGTTCGCAGAAAGGCTCAACTGGCGTGAAAAAACGGATGATTGAGACTCTCATCCTTGTGACTAATCAAAAATGCATTTTTGCTCCCCAAATTAAGTTAGTGAAAAAGGAAAATGGCAACTAAAGCCAAGAAGAGTATTATTTGTTACTCTGAAAAAACCGCTAGCGAATACGGTTGTTTATCGGAAATAAATTTGTGTTCACTTTGCACATTAATTTCCTAGAAACTATGCAATTTGTTGTTAGTTAAGTACCAGCTAGCATCTATCATCCACTGCAGAGCATTTTCCCCAACGATGTAGCATGTAATTGAGTTTTTCGTTGTATATTTCGGTTTTGTGTGCTGTGACAGTAATTGTTTTACTCCTGTTTTGTTTATTTCACATATAAGCTTAAAACACCGTCTTCAGTTAATCAGATGCTGCCTAAACAAAATATACAAAAAGGTGAAATTGGTCTACCCGGACATATTTGAACTCACTACCTCCGGATCGCTGTTTCAGTAGCCCTAACTAACTATGGACGCAACAGCCCAGAAATAACGTGTTGTTCGTTACTTGTATGTTACTTATTTTGACGGAAACATTTATCAAAAACGAACTTGTTGTATGCTTATCAATTCGAAGCTGTGCGAAAATACGACTAAATTACAAGATTGAGCTATCTGAGAGAAAATTAGGGTTATTCAGAGATTGTCTTTGTAATTTCATAGTTTCTGGTAAACACTAAGGGTATATGGGAGGGTTTTGGATTCCAAAATCTTAGTGAAGGTAGATTTTTTTGCTTCAGGGCCCATCATTCAATGGTTTGGTCTCATTTTTGTAGCTGCTTAGCTTTTATATTCAAAACATGAAGATCACTTGTTAATAAGATTTATGAAAAAGGTTATTCAAAGTGTCTACAGATAATGAAACTAGTCAATTTGGTTGACTGATAATTAAAAGTTGACTTAGAAGAAGCTTGGAAAATATACCTATATTGGCATTCCCTGATAACCTCACAGGTATGATGCAACACTGAATTTACGTATTGCCTTTGCTTAACTTTAAGCACGGACGTAGACAGACGTTTTTAATTCGAAGCATCTCTAGTTGGTTTATTTTTACTTCGTTTTTCACAAACCTCCATAGAAAAAAAAGACCAATCGGTTGTGCGCTGCAAAGTCGCCGTCCACATGATTGATTCCTATTTTTAACTGTTCGCATGGCCGGGGGAAACTCGGAAGACAGATGGTGGAGAAAGAGCAAGACATGTTCATAACCGTAAAAAATGTACACTAACAAAACCGATTTGTGTACTGTAAGCGGTACAAAGTAACTGCCTGTAAAAGCAAGGGCAAGTTCTGACGTACTATGGATCAAAGTGTGCGCATTTACATGGGTAGTGTGGTTAACTAAACAAAGTGCATGCATACGTGCACGCTTGAGGAACTCAACAGTGAGTTGCGGATGGCTTTCTAGATCACATACCTTTCATCAGCACAATGGTTATTATACGACGTAATGACAAAAACCCATATGCAATAACATATACAGATAAACGAAGGCAAACGAAAATTGGTAGCCAGAGCACCAAAGTGGTAGTTTCACAGGACACTGTCTATGGACCGACTACTGGCTAAAACTGAAAGAAAATCATGTAAAGGTCTGTCGGTATAGAAACAGAACTGAAAACGAATTCGAGTGTCCGCACTATTACAATATATTAGGAACACAGAACGCAGTGAGAACATTCCTTATTCACGTGAATACTTGCGACAGACGGGCAGGTTGACACAGAAAAGCAGGCAGCAACATAGCCAGCAGACGAAAAGGCAGCAGGCAAACCAACATACATAAATGAGGACAACCAGATAAAGATTAAATTGTTGTCTTGTGAACTTGGACGATGACAAACGACGAAAATAACGGTAGTCAAGGCAGAATATTGTGAGCAAGTTGGGTGTTAAAAGCAGATGGATTGAGGAACAACGGTTCGAATCACGTCGGTCTGGTGGAACGACATGACTTCGAAGAAAATTAAATTGGGTTGCAAGCTTCTATGATACGGTAATGTATGAGTGGAGGCTTTCGATGACAGAACATATAGATAAATAAGCAGATGGATGGTTGGATGAGTTGATGGATTGACGGACGAATAATGGAATGAATACCTCACGATATAGTTCCACCGGCATCGACATGTATGCAGAGCCCTGAGGCATCAGTGCCGTATGGGTGGTCTGCACCAGTCGAGTTAAAGTTCGCGGGAAAGGTAGGGGAAATACGCAAAAACGGTAAACGAATGTGACGAATTGCAGATAGTGAAAGCAAGAGGAAGAGCTATGAAACTGGATTACAGTTGTTTAAAACCCTTCTCCTTTTAAGGGGAAACACAGTGTACGGATGAAAACCCATATATGAAGAATCTTAGTAACTTGATTGTGAAGTGTTTGTGAAATAAATAAGGAGGATTCATGTTTTATGTTTGAGACTTAATTATTTTTTAATTAAATTTTTTAAAATCATTTTTTAGAGATTTGGTATGTTCATGTTCTAGTATTCTTTATAATGATTTGTCTGCCAAAAACCACTAAAAATCTTTTGAAGCCTGTATTTCCGCTTCATTAGTGTTTGTAATCACTTTTAGTGCATATCCTAGCAAATCATTTGAATTTGAATTCAGGGAAAAGGATTTTCTAGTCTGACTCACTAACACGTCGGGTCATTCAGTTTGACACTTCAAATTTCGACACGCCATTACTTACGTATTTTATAGTAATTCAACTTTGTCGTCACGCATGCTGGAGGTCAAGAGATCGGGTTTGTGAAGCTGATGCATAGTCAGTTGCTTTGAATTAGAACTGGAAGTTATTTTGTGTTATTTAGTAAGATTGGGGTTAGTTTTCTTAGTGCTCACCTGGGATTTCTTTCTACATTACTTAGACTATGAACAACAACTATGTAACCGATTTCAATGAGTGAGGTAGATTTGTGAAAATCAATATATACATACACATTTCCCTAGCATTATTCATCTTCCACAGCAATCTTTATATGCTTTTACACAATCATTCACCGTAATTGGAAGACCCCATGTGCAATAGATTTGCTCATTTGTTTTAGGTCGGGGCTTGAGGAGATTTTTATCGAAGCTTAACCAAATCGCGACGCTGGTATCCTTTCTGATTTGATGAAATATTTTGCTGGGATTTATTGCACCCAATGCCTCCACGGTTTCAAGCGTTAACAACAAGACAATTACAAAGAACTTTAGACTACTTCATGAATCCTTGTTGCAAAACTCCTCAAGGTTATGAGCGCAATACGATTCAAAAGAAAAGGTCGGATATCTTGAAGTGCTTCACAGTTCAAAGAGTAGCATAGGGCGTGTGAGCGAGAGGGTCGTCGTATATCCGTAAGAAGTAGATTTGGAATTTATTACAACCAAAATCTGATCTAGTTCAGTCCTGTGCAACATGTGTACATGGATAAGATAACTTGATGCGAAATTTAGTCTAGAATAGATAATTGCATTTCCAGTAATACAACTGTTTTTTTAAACTGAATCTTCATAAATTTTGTGTACCAATAACAATTGTAGTCTAATTTAGTAGGTAAAATCTCATTCCATAATGCAGTAAACTTATTAGGTGAAAGACACAGTAACGACGGGACTCAAATTCCAACAAAAATATGCAAAAATATGATATCAGTAAACAAGAAATATATATATGTATTTTAGGGTGTTTGCAATGGAATAACGTTAAATATTTATTCAGATGCAGAGCTTGTTTAGTTTCGTGTCTTTTGATTATTTTGTTAATAAATCGCACTATTCAGGTTTATGAGAGCCGCATTTCATAACGCTGACGGTATTGTGTTGAAACTCCACCACCGCCACCTTATTTTTTCTACACTATAAAAGCTCTTTCTTTGGCCACTTTCCCCTACGTAAACTCAGTGTTATTATTTTTCTGTTTTATTCATGCAATCTATAAATGTGAATCAACCAGAGCGATTAGTTGAAAAACAAAGACATGAGGTGGGTTGCACCATTTAGAATACTGGTTTCCAACAACAGTGAACTCAAGTGAAATGTTATCTCCGTTTTAAATACACCTGGGCCATTGTTGTCACCGGTTATTTCATCCAGTGAATCGGTTAGACTACAGAGACTTCCGAAACACATAAGAATAAGAAAATTAAGGGACTAAACTAAATTGTCTATTATCACCATCTGAGTAATGAAGACGCTTATCGGTACGGATACACAACGACGGTTATGTGGTATGTGTTGGGAGATCATCATTTTTACTGGAACTTTCTGAACCCCATTATCATCCAAGTCACAGTACTGTCCCAAACATTGGACCTCCCTGACACCTGTTTACATGCCGTTGATTCAACTTCCAATTAGGTTGGTGCGACTTCAGTTTTCTACAGTTGAAGTTCCTTCCTAAATATTGAACATACTTCACTGAAAAACAGTACGCAAATTTCTCTACTTTACAAAAAATCTTTTTATTCTTCTTTCAATATATGCCCATTGGCTCTAAGCTATCAGCGGTCGCAATTCAAAAATTGCACCTTAATTATTTCTCGGGTATCATATTAATAAAAGGGACAAGTTATCTATTGGCTTTCATTTCGTGAACTCGTCTTTGAGCTTGGTCTTTTTTGAAAGAATGATCAGATGTCTTTTTGCTACAATTCATTCTCACGTACAACACTATGACTTTTCAACGTTAGATGAGTTATTTCTCGACTAGGTTTTAGGAACGTTCATGCTAATACACCTGAAAGCCAAATTTTTGATGTTTATGTGATTGCAAAACCTTACCGGGAAATTAATGTATACGGCTTGAGGATATATTTCTTCAATGAGATTCTATTTGGAACCTCCCAATCGTATGTCTATGTGAAGAGAAAAATTCAAAAAATGATATTTATTTTGCAATTTACTTATGTCTGCATGATTAGAACTAAATTTGATCAATGCATTCTCAGTCATTTATTGAATGCATCATACGAATAATTCTCAATCACTGCATAATAAGTGAGAAAGTATGTTCATTAGTACAGTCGGTGCTAATCAAAACCATAAATTGTTGTCCTAGTTAACTGCCCCGATTTCGCTCATCAGCTTGATCAAAGCATGCACTTGATATCAAATTCTCCACGTAATCGAATGTTCCAAGGGTGAATACGGTATTAGTTGATCTGTGCTTTTCAGAACGTAGGGATGGAGGTTTATCAGTAAATGTGCGTTCTAGATTTTCTTTCAGGCGATTTTGTTCCTCGGTTTAAAATTCATATATTATTAGATGTGATTTAGCCAACCAATACAGTGATGCTTATATCAAATCGGAGAAGTGGATTATAATTAGTCGCTTATACGGTTTTTACAGTTTTAGAAAATACATCTCTGAAGTTCTGATATCAGGAGATTACATTGTTTTAATCAAGCTTCAGCAACATTTAAAAATTACTATTTGTCATGCTCATGCTGCGGTATTTCACGCATGCTTCCCGTATAACAACTTTTGATCAGTAACGGATGTTTTTAAAGGAACAAAGGCAGAACAAACCGTAAATTATCACAGCGGATAGCCGAACACATTTCAAAGTTAAGTCGATGACGCAACCCTCTCCCAGGCGGTCACACGTCACACGGTCACACAATTGCAAAACACCTCATGACAACCAAACGTATAATTGATCCCGCTTCCTCCCTCAAACTGTTGTTACGTAACTGTAACGCAAAACTGTTGACAATAATCCCGTTCTGTGCGCCCAAAAGTTGTTGATCCAATCAGTTCACTTGTCGTGGAGTTGACCTATTTTTTAATTATAAAAGCCCCTGTCTAACTGTACATGTCCGTTTACTAGGATTTGCAAATATAATGTGCTATGAATGTGTTTGTGTTGTTTTACGTCAGCAAAAGAGAAGTTTGAAGGAAATGTTAACATCTCGCGACATATGTCTTTTTTCGGTCTTGATGTGTTTTTAAAAGCATTAATGCTTTATTAAATGCCGAACCGTACCGGGCAGTTGCAACATGATCTGCGGAGTCAGCATTCAGAGTATAAAGATTATCCTGTAAGAAATTCATTAAAACAATCAAAATTGGTGTACTGTTTCGGCTCAGATGTTGTCGCGGTTACCTCCGTTTACCTATTGCATGGACATCTCTAAACTGATAAAAATCGGAAGCTACTCATTAATGCATGAAATACATACGTACATAACTTTCAGATAAATTGCTGAATGAATAACATTCCTCCCCACAATACATTACGTGTTTGCGTAGAAACGTTCTTCGAATTTTTATGCGGATTAGCTTCACGTCAACAACCACTGCCGAATACCGGTTACTGGTAATTAAGAAAAAACCTAATAGGGAAGGCAACTGGATGTTTCAATTAAAATTAAACCAAATTAGGTGCGTCGTGCAAATTCATCGGCTGGCAACTGTTTGATATCACTTACGACTTATCCTTTGAGCGGTCGTTTCCTTTTGTGTCATTGCATTTGTATTAATCAACCGATTTCGGTGNTTTCGGTGTATTCCTACACACACTCAAGATCTTATATCTGAATTATATATTACTAGGAGCACCTTACCAGATAAAGCAACGAATTTCAATCCACAGCACTCTTTCTCCAAATTTAAAACTAATATATATTTAAACCTGTGCACAACCCATATCAATTTATTTTGTTTTGACCTTATGTATTAGTAGCTTTAATGCGCAGACTACACACGTAGATCTTATCTATCAGTGACCCACGTTAAGTAATGACCAGCCGGTCCCATAAGTAACTAGGAGATGACCTTTACATAACTAGGGTTTTATCGGTGGCTCGAGATTATGCCCAACGATATCAAATATCATTTTCAGCATTTAGATCCTAGGTTGTAGTTATCTGCTGTTCTCAATCTGGACCGTCCACAGTGCATGATTCGTCTCTGTAATCGTACATTTATTTGTGATAGGTAAACCCCTGTCATATCATGTAACTACCTAAAAGTCCCGGTTTCGATTTTCGCGGGCAAGGTACAACGAGAAACAATCCACTTACTCCGGAGGTAATTGCCGTTCTACCAAAAGGCTAGACAATAAATGTTGTGATTCTTTTCGATGTGTTTTGCCTACGCTGTAATATCTTAGAATTGTTGAATTCGTTATTCTACATACAACCATAAATCATCCATAAATGTTTATCTGAGTCATCTGGTTATCCATTGAAATAACTATTCCGACTATTTTGAAAGCAGTAATACACAACATCCGCAAACAGTAATCGTTGTCATAAGCAGTGTACTATTGCGATATCTTTGTACCGGTTTCTTTCATATTATCTTATATTTCTGTAGGTAGTTCGCGTTATTGTGAATAATCTTTCCACCAGTTATCGACTTTGTAGAAGTTCGTTCTATAATATACAAGGTTTCGCTTTATTGATAAAGTAAACTGCATTTAAAATCAATAAAAGTTTGTATTTCGGATCACCTAATGCCTATATTTATCCCCCTTGTTTACTAAATATATCAAGGATTATCTGGTCCTGCTAAGTAGCCGTTCAATAATTCCGCTCCTAGTATCGCCTTATACGGAAGCCATAAGATAAGGAAGATTTTGTAGTAAACGAAAGGGAACAATTTAGAGATTTAACTAAGTAAGTAAACATGCATCTTAAACAGATCGCATCTTGTTCTGCTAATGGTTACAGCGTTGTGTGCATATGCGATGGAATTTTGTTGTCATTTCTCCATCCGAACCAACTGGAGTCTATAAATAATCCCTAAATTAAAGTTTGGAACATCCAAGGTCAGTCAAAAAGCTATTTTAAAATGAATCCTTATTTGGTATGAGATGGACGGGGTGCAACTGTGCGAGAAATCACCCAATTATTTATTTTTACAATAATAAATAATGAATAATAATAAAACATTGTAGGCAATGATTAACAGGGTGCCTTCCTTTATCCTGTGTGTTCAGTGTTGTAGTGGATATTCTCACGCTTGTAGTGGATGCAGTCTGTATTTGAAAATGCTTTTGATATAACCATAATTTTTCAAGGAGGATGCATCAATTATTTAATCAACCCGCGTGTTCTAATGAGATTCGCTTGAGAAGTATTGTTGCTTTGCAACTGCCCAACTGAAGGCCTAAACTCTAGGGATTTGCAAGGAAAAAAATGTCCTAACGGATTCATCAAATACATTCACTTTTTCTCGTTAAATAGAATATGATGAAAATACACCATAAAAGACTGACATTTTCAATATTTTGTTTTATTTCCAAGTAAAATTGTATGAGATTCCATCAACCAATAATTTATTTAAGTTACCTTAGGTAACACCTGACACCCAGCCAGGAGAAAAAAATATTGCATATACTTAGTTTAAACGAGATAATTGGCCTTATTGCTGATCAAAATATCTGTCTTACTAAGGACTGCCGAATACTGAATAATGAGACCATTTTCTGTTTGAGCTCATTTCACTCTAGGGTCAATATGCACAAAGGCTTTGCGATAATTCTGAGCTTTGCCAAATGATGCGCGTCGACCTTGGTGCCGGAGATTTTCGTTATCATCGCCCTACAGTGACGCAAAACAATGCAAAACAATAACACCTTAGACTTTTTTCTATTAGCATCACGCATATGAAAGCGTTACGAAACCCCTTTTAAGGCCTTCCGAACAACGGAATGAGATTTACTGATTCATATCTTTCGTTATTTATTTTGCTTTGTACAATAATTACACAGTGACCTGGGGTTATCACAAACGAAGAGGATTGCGGAAAAGGAAGCACAAAACAGGGAGGTAATACATGCGTCCCTCCCGGTCATATCAATTAGTAAATGTCATTAATTATTGCTTGACTCGCTTTCCGGGAATCTTTGAGTATAATGGAGAACAAAAAGCCCTATATGAGCACATTATCTCTGAGTCAAAGAAACGGTTCCACAATCGCTCAGAGTAGGGCTAAATATATAACCCATTAAGGTTATATACACGCACGGTTAACGTAAATGAAATACGCGTCCATCGGAGATTGAATTGGTTATTTGTGGATTGAATTCAGCAAACTTATGTTGCCTAACCGCACTATCTATTTGACCACTCCATAACTCTCAAGTTAACTCCAGTCAACCAGCTCAGGCAATCATTTTGAACATCTTTATCACCGAAGGCTTTAGATAGGGATGGATGATAAAAGCTGTTTTAGGTGATACAACAGCATGAACCAAAATAAAATTGATTGAAAACAAAACCAATTAATACACAGAAACGACGTCAGTTGATACACTTTCAGCTAAACCTCATAGTCTGATTTAAACAAATAAGTCAATAAAAATCATNTAAGTCAATAAAAATCATTCGTTTACGGTTACCTAGATCGTAGCACTTCGATGCCTATCATAAATAGACTGAAGCTTCTCGTTCCATCTCGTTTAATATAGCAGCAATCAAGTAAAGTTGAACTAACAAACTCTTAGACAAATTTATCCTTTTTATAGTTTGCCTGATTTGCCCCGCAAATGCTCTGTAGAATTATTTTCCTCAAGTTTGGGTCTTAATGTTGAAAGATCCACAGGTTTTGCATGTCAAATTTACCTTCAGCTAGTAGTAAGCTTCATGTCTTTTGTACGCATTTTCCAGAAAAATCAGAACAAGTGACACAAGTCAGCTACCACACCACTAGAAAGAGGTTCAACCGTCGAATGATCCAAACATTGAATATGCTGATAGATTTGTGTATTCACCATTCTAGTTTGAATTAAGACACGTGTGAAAATAACAGTTTTAGTTTGCGCCTAATTGCAGGTTCATGACCATTTATCCCCACTCGACACACCGGTTTCTTATGTGGTTAGCTATCATACGTCCCGGGGAATAGGTTACCGGTTTCCATCACTGAACAATAGGTGTTCACGACTGTGGGTTCCAACCTATCTGCTATTTACCAAACAAAGGTGTGAAAAAAATTAAAACAGTTGCACAGTTGCTTGAAACGAACACTTGATTGGGCGGATTTCAGTTGAAAGATACAAACAAACTAAGTGGATTCACGTACGATTTACCAACTCCACTAAGCCCACAAAATTCAGCGGTTTTACATCCATGAGCAAAAGCAATCAAGTATGACAATGAATACAACACAGCGGATGAACTAAAACTTTGCGCCTTTCAAAAAAGGTAATGAAGTCTTCATGGCACACAGCAAACAAAATTAACATTACATTACATTCTGGACAAAAATAACCGTGGAGGGCGATATTTTACTCTAGAGAAAAGCTTTTGAATCTTCGTTTCTTTGAAAGAAGCACTGCAAGTAAACCTTTCAATGAAAGGAAATGCAGGCCGGTTAAACTTTATTAGGTTTTTAGCAAGAATGACTAAAAAGATATTATCTGTTTGGGTTGATTTGCATGAACCATTGTCGCATGTGTAACATAAAAGTATTTAAGGTGTAAAATTGAACTACCTTTTGGACAAAACAAGACCATAAAGGCACCGGTATTGATATTTTAGACATTTCCAAACGCTTCTCGCATAATGCTCTTCCATCAATCAAGGTTTTGAATGTTATCATCTGGAATTTCAGAATCAAGCATGAGTCTGTTTGTTTTGAAGACAGAGGAAGCCATCCAAAGATTCCTACCTCCCAATTCACACCAATTGAAGGTAGATTCATAATTACGAGTACGGGGGCTTTCGAATTCAAAAACGTCATCAATCACAAATAAAGGAAATAAGTTGCACGAGGCGATTATAAAGCAGCTTTGTTTCGCCAGACTTCGGGAAAAATGGAAACATTGCAGTCCTTTTCATTTGAAACGATTGTTATGAGTGATGGTTCGATTATATTTCTACTGTTGAACGAATAAGAAAATGATATCTTGAGGTCACGTTTTGAAGATAATTTCAAATATTAGGTCTCATGTATTCACATAAATGCGGTGAAATATTACTTAATAATTTACGTGCCTCATTTTCTGATGTACAACAAGTTGATACACATGTGGAATTGAATCAATTTAGTAGTTTACAGTCTTAGCTTACAATTGAAGTTGGTTCACATCAAGTTGAAAGATATATCAGTGTATACAAATGTTGCAAGTTGTCGAAATTTTATTGTGTCTTATACAACCGTCTCAATTATCAGAGTACTCATTTAGTACAGCACTTAACACGGTTACAGTAGAAGAGCACTCATTTCCTCCAAAATTCTATTCAGGAAGACTTTTTTCTAATCAGATTGCCTTAAATGTTAGAAAATCTGACAACTCCAAAACAAGCATTTGCTATAATATCACAAACAAACACTCGCAAACACCGGTAAACACACGCCGAATAACTAACCGTTCCCCTAATTTCTCAACAAGATATTAAGCAAATCGTTGCGGCATTTTGATTATGTATGCCAAAATGCTTCATTTAAATATACGTCTTAACTCCTTCCTTTTTTATTTAATCAAGAATAGTAAATAGTACCTTTATGGTTGCTTTCTGGAACCATGCGCAAGTGTTTTGGATAATACCAGGATCACTTAATCGCAATTTCAAGCACTTAAGAAACTAACGAATTGCGGAGAGTAAACGGTTTGCATCAGATTGCATCGATATTCAAAGCCTCCAACAATCGAGGCATAAAGCAGTCTCATGTGTGCATTTTACTTTCTTTACCGTTGTAATGACATTCTAGCCAGGTAGGTAGTTCAAAAGGAGTTATGATACGTTTAGCAAGAACAACCTCAGTGTTTCACCAATGACGGTTCTGTTATACTTCAGTGCTCAATGGCGTGTTGCACTGAGAAACGAATATAAAAACCAATCATTCATCAGTATACACTTTCTATTATCCTTGGATCGAACACACTCAACTATGCGGGGACAATAGCTACTATTTAGTGTATTTAGCTACGCTCCATACTGTTAAAAAAATGAAATTGGGATTATTTTTGAAACCGCAACGGAACTCGAAGATAACAGTTACCTGATGCGGACCTTCAAGTTGTAATGCATGCTTATTTAGACGAAAGCGATGGAGAAATCACTGGATGTAAGTGACAGTCATTGAGTTATTTTCTCTTTTTAAATAGGTTGTCCAAATTTCAATTGTTTACCAAGCTAGAACCCAAAATTTCCGTTCGTGATACCATTGAGCCAGCTTATGTCAGTATTTTTAGGCCAGAATATGGCTAGCTTTTCTGTGTGCATCATGTGCTCGCGCGTGCACACAAAGTCATGCAGTTACCAAACACTTTATGAGAATAAACCTTAAGTGTGGGCCAATTTCCTTTTACTCGTTTAGGAAATGTTGATATGGCAAACATATTCTTTTTCCGTACATATCATTGCACTTGATATTATTCAAGTCTAAACACAGGTTGCAAACTGGTGCAAAGAATGATTGATTGGAATCAATGACATAATGTCCATGTATTAGTTCTTGTTACTTCAATTGAACCCCCTCGGTTTTGATCCGTCAATTCAGCTTTGTTGTAAACCATGGGGTTCACGACCTAGTTCAGTTATTGATGCATAATCTGATGGTGTTTTCTAAACGAAATCTAAAAACGAATATGACCGTGTCTAATTAGGAGCCTGCTGTTCAATAGTTAACTCGACTGAAGAAAATTGCTGCAAGATAAACAACAATAGGCAACAAAAAACTTACCTTCGCTAAATCTACCAACGTGTTAGCGGAATCTTGTACCTTTCTTTGATCCAATTTCATTCGTCGTAATCTGTGAGGCAAGACCAATTGGGGATGTGAAACAATTTACGAAGTTGCACTCTGGAAAGTTCGCAAAAGAGACTAGTGAGGTAACAGTAACTTCAGACTTACTCTTGGATCAATGATTTAAAAGTCACAGGAAAAGGCGGACAGGAAATAACGCGTCTGTCAACACTTTAGTTGCAGACAACTGGAATTGCAATTGACCACTGATATCCGGTGTGGATGTTTGCTTTTCCTATTTCCGAAATCACCTTGATGTTGGCCTTCATTTTGTTTATGTTAGACATAACAGAACAGTTACCGAGGACTGATAACTGTTTGCTGAGATTTTTATACAATTGTCAAATGAGGTGCTGTCAACCAAGACCATCACCCAAAAGCCATGCATTTAATCGTAATCGGAAAACTTATTAAAAATGGTAGAATCAACTCAAAAGAGTGGAATACATTTGGAAAAGGAACCGCTTTCTTCATTAATACAATAGCAGATTTACACTCCGATCCTGATCCATTTATTTATCAGTGCCCTTTGCACACAGTGAACTTGACAAATACCATTTCATCAGATATTCCGTTCAGCTGATCATGGGATACAAATCAAGAAATAATTTTACAAGTACAAAGATCCAAACGATACCTAGATTGGGAATATACCTGTGACATGGCAGGTAGCAGATGTGAGTTGTTTAACATGTAATGTGTGAACACGATTTATAATTAACCCTAATGGGCTTCATTTGAGCTAAAATTTCAATCCGTATATTGCTAAAAGATTGAATCATCATTACCGCATTACAACCATACTAGTGCCAAAGATACTTTTCCGGTAACTTCAGTGATTCCAGTTGCGTTTTATGTTCTCAACCCAAGTTAAATAGAGCGAAGTGAAAAATGCATGGACACATTAGGGGTCCTTACCTTTTCCTTCGAGTGGATTCCGCCGATGAGAAAGTATTGCCAAACCAGAAGGACATATCCGGATGAAATTTATTATCAAAAGTGTATGGACGAAGTGCTGATTTATTATTTGCATATTTCTGTTACTCAGAGTTTTTTATATATTTCTCGTAAGTCTTACTATACCGAATTCAGATTCACATTTACTTTCCACTGACCTTAGAGACAACCAGTGTCTACGGTTGACAATATTGCGCATATTGCGCAGTGTACAGCATTTGCACTAAACAAGGACCGTTTAGGTGACAATCCTGGATTACGCTCACTCATTAGACTTACTTGATCTCGGACTAATCATTCAGTTTCACTCAGACTGCAGTCTAATAATTGCTTCATTGAGGACTTCAGTATACAACGTTTCCTATGAAATTTAATTTACATTTTATAACGGCAAAAATTCTCTTCTGCAAATGAGGTCTTTGTTTTTTTCAAATTTCCATTCTGTTTACTCAGTATATATCCATTTCGCGTTGTTACTCTTACTGTTCCTTAGGCGTTAATCGCTTGAATGTTCCTATGCAAATTATGGTTGATTCTTGTTTCTTCAATTTATTTTATTCCGCATTTTGTTCATAAACACTGTCCTCCAGGTGTGGGTTTTTCTACCACCCTCAAGTTTTGTTTGGTATTCACACTCATCTTGTGAACAGTAGACGCATATCTGAACGCTTCTGCCTCAGAGGCTTTCATTGGCTTCTGAAGTTGGGAAAAATGTTTTCCGTGATAAACCTTTTTAATTGAGACCCGGAAAATCTGTGGTTATCTGAATCGCCATCTTTTGAATATAGATTTGGAGTCGAAAATGCTAGAAACGAAAAACGTCTTTCCATGATGGAACTTGCGCCTTTTTCCAAATGAAGAGTTTTCTACGTTAGAATCGGAAACGGAAACATGTGTGTCTGGACGGATGAAAATAATCTTGTCACTTTTGCACACACAAATCTATATATTTGCACATCATTACTGAAGTAATCTTGGTTACAATCCTGTTCTATCGGAAACAGAGCCGGATTTCACTAAACTGCGGTAATTGGGCAGGATATTTTAAGAACACAATATGAAAACAGCCTCGGTTTATGGTTTAGTGAATGAAACTGACATTTTGCATTCGCATCATGCTTCAATTTACTTGTGTGAATACTCCCTCCCACCCCGACGTTTCGATTTGGGTGTTTTACACAAAAGCCATAAATTTAAACTACAGCACCTTCCATTTTCGTTTCTATACTCCGTTGATACGTGTTTCTCACCAAGAGAAGCGTTGCCGAAAATTTTCGTTGTGATGGACAGCACAACTTTGATGAGCAATTTGCCTGCCATCCTTTTTGTCAGTTGTTTGATTCTTTGAACCCAATGCATACCTATACAAATGCGAATTTCGTCTCCAACGTACACTTGTCATGTGGATCTTTTATCGAGGGTTTGAAAAGGATTCATTTCACTTACAGGGACGTTGTTTCTGTTCTTATTTAATAATCTCTGGGCTATAAACCTAACGAAGTAAGGTCACCTTTGGTTGAACTAATCTAAGATCTGGCATAACGACAATTTTCGGGCTAAAAGCAGACGTTATTCGATTTGTGGATCACTTTCTAGGGATTTGAAATTTGACGCCCAGGGTTGATGAATGAATTCCAGTAAAGAAAGAAAATGATGTGTACAAGTTATAGGGGAAATCAGACGTAGGAAATTCATTCCCGCTAATTTTCTCCTTGGCACATTACGGCGTTATACGAACTTGAAGGAGGTTTTATTTAAACATTTATTGTTATTAATCTTTAAAGTCTCCGAAAGTCCACTGAAATCAGCCATCTGTTAAAGGAGGGCTTATGTTCTGATTATTTTCACCTTCACTTGAGCCATATCGCCAAACAATCCTGAACAGACATTTAGGGTTTACTTTTCCCTCAACGCCTTGGTAACTTGGACAGGTGGCCTACCACAATAAACAATCAGTTTCGACGCTGTTACTTTACGGAAGATACTTCTTTTGGAAAACAATTTTTGGTACATCCTTACAGTAGTTGTACAACTCCGGGTGCGTTCTGCATATTTCTATTTTGACGAGTTTACCCGTGAGCGGAGTTTCTGCATACATTTCACTATTGTGGATCAGCCACCACTGAAATTGAAAAATTGAACCTCAGGTTACACATCACAAGTATGTGAGAACGGTTATTATATGCATGTAACAAATTCTAGTTAGGATTTCCTTTACAAGACGCTACTCATAAAAGCATAAAATGGCAAGCAAAACCAGCTATTGTTTCCCTAGTGAGAACGTGTCATGACGTGGAACTATAGCACATTCCGTACGTGAATAACGTTTCTTCTGAAGTAAAATTAATTTCATTGTCATTTGGACCCAGGCTATTGAATCACATATACATGATAAACAGTAGGCAAGTCGTTTCGACTTCTGTAAACAGAATAAAAGGGAAAAAGCTGTTTACAAGTTTGGTATAGCACATGGACATCAGTTTGTTCGCCTTAGATCTGGAAATACTATAAACGTACCCATGAATTGCTCGCAGAAATTTCCGCTGATGAGTTCGCACTTTGCTAGCATCCACACGTTTGGCCAATTTGGTATACTTGTATATAAGCCACGTCTCACGTAACACATTGGCTGCATAATTCTTGACCTGAAATAGCAGATGCAGATGCAAGTATTCCAAGTCAAATCTAGTTGACAGAAATGTGCATCACAGCCGTGTTTCAGTGGAATATTCCCACAGCATTTACATCAGGCATGATAGTCACAAGTTAAATATTTTAGTTCAATACCAGTCAAACCCTTGCCGTTCTTCGGACCAGATTGACTCCAAGACTCTGAATGCAATTAAAATCGATTTGCAATACTGTGCGCAAAATTTATTTTTTGATCGTTTTGGTCGCTGGCTAAAGGGTAGATACTATTATAATCAACACTACAGTATTTCAATGTTCATGTTTGAAGGAGGCCAATATAACTAACATCTTCATTAAGCTAGAAGATACGAGTTTCTTCCAAAAATTCACAAAAACAAGGAGACATTGGAATCATCAGCCTGCTAAGTTGTTCGGAGTTTCCAGAAGTACAGATAGCTTTTACTTATCCGGTAATATCTTCACATGTTACCCTAATAATCGCAATCATGTTCATGTTTTATTTTGCCTCCAGTGTTCTCTGTTCAAAGTTATTTTCGCTATCTCTCCGAGAAAACGATACTTCACTCATTTCTTCTTTAGTCCCAGTTTTGTGATTTTATTGGAGCCTTATACCCGTATATACGATAAACATCATTATCATTCACATTTGGCATTATATTCATGAATTATGGAGTAAGAGTAAAGTACAACACTCATGTCTCACTATCTGATTTCCTAATGACCAAACTCAGTATTGGGCTCTTCCACAGTTGTCAATAATGATCCGCCTTCACAATCGCGTCAGTAATGAGTTTCCGTTTTCTGATTTAATGCGAGTTCTGCCAGCTTCAGATCTAATTTGGCTTCCCTAGGGCTTGATTTATGAAAGCATCAGCTTCCTTGCAAGTGATTCGAATGATACAACGTTTTGTTTTTATTTCATATATTAGGAATCTTATCGTATTGGATTTGAGTGTTTTTCCTGAAATTATGTGACAACGATTTGGTGAACGATGGTGCTGCCCCACTCATGTAGG
>UZAN01039586.1:102764-133611 GCA_900618425.1 Echinostoma caproni
ATATCTAATTGGAGAGCCGAACGATAATATAGTAGAGTAATCCGCAGGGCGTGAATACTTGTGTCAGTGTGTGCTACAATGCACAACAGTTGCCATTTTGAAACCCTTCTATGAACCATTTATACAGAACGTTTTCATGCAGTTCCATCGCAAACTGGCTAATGTGAAATTCCTCGATTCAATAAAATGAAACAGGTGAAATCATCTGGGGTAACTTCCCACCCCTTAAGAGATCTGTGAAGAAAATTCCGGTATAATCGAAATACTAGCGTATGGCTTCGATAACTTGTTGTCGTTCAGCCATATCCTGTCGATTAAATCGGGTAAAATTATCTCATCTGATGCCAGTACTTATTCCATTAACTGATAGGTGGCTCGTCTTTTTCGTCATGGAATTGCACGCATTAATTTCTTAGAGTGATTTTACAATTCGTGTGGAATCTGATCATTTCATACTGGCGGGCTTTTATCAAAAATACAATCACTGTATGAAATCAACGTGTATATAGACCTAGATGAGGGTGAAAATAAAATTCCCATAATGCGTGAAGGTTTAACCACAATTGTTGACATTCGTTTTCGTTAATAGAGCATAAACGAAAATTTGCGCAGATCAAATGTGTTACTTTGTCCAATATCTGATTTACGGAGCCTGGTAAAATGTAATCAGCAGAAACGCTACACAATTTTTCAGTTGCGGACATTTATTCCTTGAAACAGTTCGATGATGGAAATGGAGGCGGAATCATGCTTGGGTGTTCTACGTGTTTCAAAATCGTACTGCTCTTTTAAATTCTTAACAGTGCTTACTGTTAAAGCAAATCGATTTGATTTACTGTAAAATGTTCATGTTGAGTGTTAGTACAGATGCAACCGGTTACAACTAAGCACCTACAAGACACGGATAGGAAAATTAGAAATCATTTCGTTTTTATTAATGTTGCTCGACTTTGTCTGCAAACCATTAGCGATCATATTCATTTTTCCTCCAAAAACAAACCTCACTTATGTTCCCGGTGTACACTACATCTGTTTGACTTTTTCTCTGCCCTATATAAGTAGGCATCCGAGCAGGTTAGACATCCTAGACTAAAACTATTCATGCAGCAAACGGACCCCGTGAAAACCTCATATCGTCACCGTACGATCTGAACCCATCCATGAATCTATCTATGATACATACCGGTCAGTTCTTTCTCAGGATTGATGCCAGATTCCTAAGATGCATCCGTTTCATTGCCCGAAAATGAAGAGACACATTTACTTTCCTATGCAACAGTGAGTTTATCTATATTAGTTGGTACTGATCAACCTGGCAAGTTCGTTTCTGGACAGAGATAAACCTGATTGCACTCTGTCTGTGGATCTATAAGGTAAGGTTGCTCAAGAGATACACCGCTGAGAGACCATAACTTATCAGTAAAATACTTGCATGCTTTTTCAGCTTTTCTTCATTAGTCCACCGTAAAACGTCCCTTTTGATCTCTTGATAATTAATTTGTTTGTGTAACTTGTTTGATAATGAAAAAAACTAGGATGAAATCGGCGAAAATTTCTTTCCACACAGTATCAATTCGACAATCCAACTAATACTGCTCAACATATTGCGTGCCTAAAATCGTGGCCTTTTTTCCCATAAAAAAGGTTTAGAATTCACCGATTGAATTGAATGTCGTATCCAATCTCATCTTTCATTTTACGCTGCCACAATTATTCTATGCATCTCACTAGATAAGAACAAAATCATCAGCAAATTCAAATAAAAAATAGTCAATCATCAAATTGCTCCACGAAGCGTAAAATTTCAACGAATGAAAATAAACCAACTGACTGGCTTTTTTAACAGTGAAAAAAGCTAAATCTGGTTGGAAAGCGAATCATCGAGACATTTCCCGATTGGTTTCTTCAGGATCTTTTATACGTGCTCCCTAACAAAGGCTGTGTTTGCTGTCTTAACCAAATGAAAATGCATTTTAATAATTCGAAGTTTCTTATAATATTTTATCAGTGAACAGCTCGAGTTTCTTACAGATTTAAAGAGAAACATACAATGTGGAGATGAAAAATCTAAAATCAGACTAAACTCAATCACACGAACGTGAATCTATCAATCTTTTAATAAACTGACAAAACTGAACACATTATAAACGATCCCAGAAAAATGATAACGGTAATTAACTAAGTGGCATAGATGGATCTAGTGTAGATGTAGTATAACGCACTAAGTTAGTTATCAAACGCGTTCAATAGGCCACCATACTGTCTGTTTTTCGATCCAACCTCGAGATACACCCATATCCACAATTATCCTCTTAAGGTGTGGTTCAGCTACAATCGCAATATGATGAGACTGGATGATCGATGCGATCGATGCAGCCAAGCCAAACTGAGGTCAAATGGGAAATGCAAATCAAGGGAACAAAATTAATGAAAGAGTAAATGGCTGCAAACTGTTTAAATCCGATGGCTTAAGTTCACCGTCATTGTCGTCTTTCACATACCTTTTTGTTCAACTGGTTTTCCATCATGAAATGTATAACATGTTTCTCGGCTTTCGACAGTTCCAGTTTTCTAGCAAACACGGCCACAATTAATGCTGTACAAGCAGAGCCCTGATAGATAGAGACAAATAAATATACCGTTAGACGAAGTCGGTTAGATGACATACTGAAATGCATTTCACAAAAGTGTAAAAGAGGTATCGTCAGACACACTTGATCAATTCCATATTGGACAGGGCGTACATCGGGTAGCTGCTACATATCTCCTTTAACAACTAACCTAATGAATTTATGCTAGTAAAGGCAACTTAATCACACTCAGTTATTTGAGACTATTCTTAAAGGAACTAAAATGATCACAGGATGAGCACGGAATGGAGTTCATTTCAGATGTTTTCTTCCAGAATATCAGAAGTAGGTCACTTTTCCCAGAGTGTGCACCATATTGAAGACATGTACTTGATAAACTGTCTTGTGAGGGACAACATATTATACCGATTATTTAACAAGGATTGGATACAAGCTATGGATATATACATCGCTGCAATTCGTGGCTCCTTCCTGATTCCCCACTGAAAATTCGGAACCAACATCAGATTATTAGTTAGCATCCATTGATATGCTAAGATCAATCACCGGTATATATATTCATATCAGGAGACACCGTAAGTGTGGTACTTTTATCAGTTACTGGATCTTTAAAAGAGGATGCTGCATCCCTTTGATATAGTTTGCATTAAGATCAAAGATGGATATTCATGAGATTGACGATGCGTAGATAGATAACATTCACGTGTTGATAGAACGGAGGTTGTTTAGTCAATGACGTGCATCGACGGATGCTCCTAAACGGGAATTGTCTCACCAACATTCGTAGGCAAAAAACGGATTCCACTATCTTTGGCTCACCGTTGCTTACTCGGTAGTAAGAGATCTCAAATATACTCTTTGATAACTGTCTCCTAGGTTGCGCAATTAAGTTCCTTCGACAAAAGTAGCGAAACCCTAAAGAAAAGCAGCAATAAGACAAAACCTTGTTTCTGGTAATGTTTTATCATTCATCTGGCGGCTGGTATGCTTAATGTTTTGCTATTTTTCCCGTAGGAAGTATTTTTTGAATATCGCTCTATAGTTTGACGTTCACATGCGGCGTTTTATCTTCCAACTGCAATGATTCCCAAGAAATCACCAAAATAATTATTTGTCACTTCTGAATCACCATCAATAGTGTGCGATTGAGAAAACTGAAAGGAACACGGAAAGATTGGAGAGTTATTCTTGGTTTTGTTCAACCCAGATGTGCCGTGGTGGGAACGGATAAAACGAAAAGAAGCTTGTTTGATGGTATTGCCTGAGTAATTACACGGTCGCCATAACAGATATAATCACCATGCGCTTCATTGATCTCCTGTGTTCTCAGAAACGGTTTTCTAAATCGATAAATCTATCTGGCCGTCAACAAGTGTCTCCTACTTCGTCCCGATTGGCCCACACAGATCAATGAATTGACAGTTAGCATTTTTAGCGGATCTTTCTCATGATCTCATCGCTCCAACAGCTGTCCGTCTATTCACATATCTATTATCGTGCAATTTTCATTGTTAAAGATAAGCGGTATCGTAAATCAACGCAAAGGCGAGTGTTCGCTTGTTTGTGTTCTTTTGGTTACTAACCCGGATATTCTTACAACTTCGTTGTCTTCTAGACGAATAGCACGACCAATCTAACAAATTCCCCAATGTATAGGCAATTGAAATCCCAGGACTTAGAGTATTAGTCTTCATGACTGCATACTAGGACATCATCACTATCACATTAATCCCACGTGTTGTATATCACACAGTTTTAAAATTAGACAAATTTAGATCACGCTAGATTAAAAGTTTGATATATTCGTGAAAAAGTGAATACATATTAGGAAGAGGTTTCAGAAAACCCTTCAAAGGTTACACAAAACATGAGCTGAACTGAAAACAGAGGCAGGACTTAACAGAACTATCCAGTATTGAAAATGAGGGGTGGGGGCAGCAGTGTTAAAATTCACGAAATGATTGTTGAGCAGGGAACCGAAATTCTCGGTGAAACCACTGCCGTGATTTCTTTCTCGTCGCCTATGAAAATTTGACAAAAGCGTTCTAGTCTATAAGATAATATTTACATAAACAATAAACCTCCTCGGGGACATCGTACAAATCACTGTTATACATCTTACTTATTTTGCACTAAAATACGCAACAAAATCCCGTTGTTAATTTTTTTTTAAACGTTAGCAGCAAAGTGAACGAAATAATTGGTCTGCGAAATGTAGTCGAGACTGGATGTATAAATGCTTACCATTACTCCAGTCGCCAATGCGATGGCCCGTCCACAATAGGTATGAGGCACTATGTCGCCGTAACCAATACTGAGGAAAGTGACTGCGATTAACCACATGGAATTGAGCAAGTTTCCGTGTTCTTTTTCATAAAAGCTGACAAAAATAGAACATGGGAATATCAAGAGCCGTAAGTAGTTGGTATATTATTGAACCCATGTGGAAATATGATTGTGAAGAAACCTATTCGTCAATAATGCTTGATTTCTGTTTTAGAGAAATTGTTCGAGTGTAGATAAGAATAACGACTTGCTGAAATGCCTCATAGCGTGGCAACTATGAAAACAGCCCTCGTGGACCATTGCTATTATTTCCGTAAACTTTATGTTTTTATATATTTGAGTTGTTTTGTGCAATCCCAGTTTATCACGATTTAACGAACCGGAATAGAGCACTTGTATTCCAAATGCTGAGCAAATTAATACACAATAAGTTAGCCTACACAAACATCTATTCCCGATTCCCCACTGTGACACTGTATTTGGTTTACATGCATTCATCAACATATCCCAGAACACAACTTGGCTGTTACCTTCTTGACCTCTGTGATTCTTATGAAGAAAAATCAGCCATTTAGGGTCTTCCAATTCCCCATGCTAAATTTGTTGTTTGAGTGTAAGCACTAAAGTTTTCACACCATAGTTGTGATACTTTATTGGTCGGCATTCAAAATATCGCACGGACTTTAGTAGCCAACAACAAACTGTGTCGTCCAGTGAAGTCATTAAATTGTGTAATTAACACTATACTTTTTGAATTTTAATAATTTTACAGCACGATATATTGAATAAACAAATTTGATCACTATAAAACAATGAAACTAATTGAAATCGTATACAAATATGCAGTTTTGTGCCCCCAAAAGTCAGCAATTCAATTACTGGGTCCATTCTATTCGAACATTTGTCCAATGACCATTGGATTGGTACTTCAAATCAGCTGATGAAGGAGAGACCTTGGGTTCTAACCCGACCGGCACTAGTGAATTCTAGATGTACAAAAATATTTCTAAACTATTGAATAAAGCTCAACAGGTTGTGAAAGAGTTTTGCCATGAAACATAGATCTGCACTTCACAAAATAAAAGAGCAGGCAGTGCATATCTGTCCTGAGTAATGAGTCTTTCATATTTCACATTTGGTCAACAAATGGATGATTGTGTGCTATTAACGGAGCCTGACACAATGCAAAGATTATTACAATCCGGGCTAATAGCTGCGGCTTCAGTTTGAATTTAACCGTCAACCAAACATTTTGAAACTTGTTTATGTGGCGAGTTCATCGTTTAAATGAGGTGTGAGTGGAAAACTTGGTAAGCACTGGAAAGCTGTTTCAACCTGGTTGGGTCTTATCAGCAGTGTGTCTATCAACCCAACCAGGAATCGAACCCGGCACCTCATAGGCGGAATGCAAGCACACTACCCACTCGGCCATCAGGCATCTGATCAGACCGTTTTCTAATTCTGAGGATACACGATATAGCACAACCAATCTATGCTAGCTTGTTGCGAGTTTGAAACCCGGATTGATCACTTGGTACTTGTTCTCCGAAAGCCTCAGCTTGGTCGTGGGTGGGTGTCTCGGGTTGCAGCTAGTCACCCTTCTGTCGTACCTCGCGAAATACTCCCATCAGTCAAACGTCTAAAATAGCCTCTGCTGAGGATACCCTACTCACTGCCTTCTCGCAGCAGACGTGTTTACCCACCAAAGTGAGAGGACGAAAAGCCGACACACAGGGTTATGACCGGGTTGGTGAACCACTGATAGTTCACCTGCGGTTTTCCCACATCACCCCGCTGCCTTGCGGGTCAGAGTTTGTCTAACCTAAGGCCCCGATGGTGGATTCCTAGAGAAAATTCATCTACCTTAGCCTGGAAAACCTGACAGTATTCGACCCACATGCAAATCGTGGAACCTTTTGCTTCTTTAAAAGGAATTTTGTACCATAATTTGCTTGGCACAGTCTGGCCTCAGACGTGTGTGAAATAAATACTTGACAAAATATCGAGTTGTATTGGTTTGATTTGATTCACCGTGATGTTATTTGCTTCCTATTGAAACTTCTACAAATATAGTAATTTCGCATATCATTATTGACCGGGTAAGTCACTGCTGAAGACAAGCTGACCGCCGAGGTCGATGTGAACCTGTGTAACATAAGAGAAACAGAGACTAAATCCTCTCGTAATTTCCAACAAAACAATTTATCAGCAGAGTAAACTACCTCTCTTGTTAACTCCATTGATGGTATGACAATTAATCAAACTACGAGCAGTGTTTGCATCGACTTCATTGATCTATACTGCCACTCTGACAGCATATAAACCTTTGGCAATCTGCATGTTATTTCGGTCCACCAGAAATCACTTCACAAGTACTGGGGAAGCCACCAACAAATAGGTGATAATATTAACGGAACCAGGTGACTGAACACATAATACTGTTCAATTCTGTGTGATTTGACGATTCATTTCGTATGTGGTCACATTTTGCTTGAACGAGTCAAATTAATTGACTTGTCTACTTCTGTTGTTGTTTCGAACTAACCCCGTTCAATGAAGAATAATCTGGCTGCAGAAGTTGTTCCTTGCTTAGAAAACAACCTGGGTAAATGCAAAAAGTCATTCAAACGTGGGTTCATTTTCTCATCCGAAGACTAATCTCCACAGAATAGACCGTTATAACAATATCGGCTAGCTAATTGAAGTTGTCAATTCGTGGGATAGTACGGTAGAAGCGATGAAGAGTTTGTGAGAACCTGTATTTGAGCTCCACAACACATTTAAAAAACGGAAACCAACTTTCAACAGACAAAAGCAAAAGCAGTGTTGATAGCATTATTCCTTTGGAAAAGCATACTGCGTTTTTATCTAAATGAATGAAAAAGTATCAAATTCAGACCTTTTGGAGTAAGCGTAAAACGCGAAACAAAATGAAAAGATAATATTTCACTGTGAGAGATAATTGTAATTTTAACCGCAGCATGCAAGTGGATAATCATTGTGTCTATAATGATATTACTGTGTTGGAGCCACAGTGTTTTACTCTTGTTTTGACAGAAGCTGCTAGAGGAAACTGAAACATACTTTTTCCGATGAAAAGATGGATAGCAAAACGTTGCACAATTCACTTCCCGAAACAATTTGCTATATCTCTTCAGGGGCATACATTTTGAAAATGTCGTAAAGACCAGCAATTTACAGTTAACTTGGATAAGCCGTGGGTTTTAATTGATCCATCTCTATAACAAGGCGGACTAGAATTGCGAAGAATTGTTTCCCTTTACGCAGTTCAGGTTTCCACCGTTTTATAGCAATCATCTCTGTAAATTGGAGCAATGAGAGTTTTGTGTGAAGAAAACAATTTTCAATGCCGTGGCCACGCTCATTTGATGTTCAGTTTCCTAACATGTGATGCACAATCAATAACGTTGGTCTGCATCGTTTGTGTAATCTTTGATCTCGTTGTAATTTTTAACCGGTATTCGGATGCTGCTTGTCAAGGCTACCGCTCGGCTGTGGCCAAGCACCTACAGATGAACTGGTAATTCCGGTCGGATTTCATATACTACGAATGTGGCTCCTTGATTTAGGGGACAGTATTCTGTGGCATGTGTGTGTGGGGATGCCGGATAGTTGCATCCACATAGCATAAGGACAAGCATACGGACCCCTAAGCTTCTGAAGGCCTCCGTATAGTAGATAATGGGTGTCTTGGGTTTCGATTGGATACAATCGCATCACATCTCGCCAACTGGGACATTAGTCACATTTAGCCCCTGCTAAGGAAACCAAATTCAATTTCTTTCGAGTGGGAGACGGAGGGGTGTTTTCCCAACAAAATGATTGGGGATATCGAGAGGGAAATTCAAGTCCTAATGGTTCATTTCAAAGGTGTTGCACGTGTTGGGTCAAATTCAACACAGCGCCAAAATGTCAAGTGATGGCACGAATTCCTTCTGGGCGCATAAGAGGGAGAGATGTTGTGAATCCGAATACTCACCGCTTCGGCTGTGGCTGAGGTATGATGCTTCACTGTCCTTATTGCCTACAGCAAACCCTCCTAATCAGTCGCAACTTGCTTGCGAACACGGCGTTCGTTAAGACAAATCACTCGGATGAATCCGACAAGCGCGTTTCGACCTATTTACAAGATTCGGTGGGGGTAACCGGTGAATCATCCTATCTTAGCCAAGACCGAAGCCGTAAGTATTCGGAATCACAACCCTTAATCCCCCCACTGTTGCGCGCCCAAAAAAATATAATACAATACTTATATATAATACATATATATAATATAAATATGAAATAATGTAATATCCACCATTGAAAATCTAAATGAAATTATGAATAAGCTTCAAACTAAAATCGAAATAAGGGTCTTCCACTTCAATTACATTTAAATTCTAGTTACTTTGCTTTAATGACGAGAACGTTATCTGTGCACTCTGCTCTGGTTAATTTTAAATGGAATGACGAGATTCATCACACGCTCGATCTTTACCCACTTGATCTAATTGGAACAATTGGTCGACATAGAAACCCACTTCACGTTCCTGCAGGTAGTTCCATGGAATGAGGCCCAGACTGGAGATAACGGGAACAATAAGCGTGCGGTTTTTAATCTTCAGCCTTGTTGATGAAACTATTTAGTTAGAGTTCTTGCACTCCCCTGACCTACAGCCGATTATTCAACCGTAAACGGGCTAATATTTTGAGTCTTCCGTAGATATGTACACCACATATTCGTACATATAAGTGTAGCATTCATAAACAAACAAACACGAGTAATGTTGCTTTACTCCGATTGCGCAGCAACTGATCAACTACACCGAGTAGTGGAGAGTTTAATTCCATTCAAGGATGATTTTCTCCGTGTACACAGCCGAGGAAATGTTAACTAAAAATGTGGTCCAAACTGCATGGTTCTCTGGTTTTGGTGAAGTGGCATCACCGGAGCGAACCGATCGACAGAACTGAGGTTAGAGTGGAAGAGGTCACACGTGGATACCAAATATACCACACGATCAGCGGCTTTCGATCATCCGTTTCCAGAGTATTTTGATTAAAGCGGGACTCAAAGATACAACGACAAGTGGCGAGCATGGGTCAATGAACGATTCGACCTAGCCCAGTAAAACCTTTGCGTAGAAAAAGTGAAACACTCACCTTTCGCATGCTCTAAGAGACCAGGAATAGATGATCCACAGACAAAGAATGAATCCGAGCAAAAGCTTTCCCGGACACATTGTCATCAAGGTTTTAAATATGAAACGCATATCGAAATTCACTTTGTTCATAGCACCAATGCTACGCGAGCCAGCATCAGTGAACAGTTTGGAATGCAAAAGCATGGCGCGCAACAGGAGATAGAGTCGCAAAAACATAGGCACCGAGAGCATCAGATCAACTGAGACAATCTTATACGGATAGAATGCGTAACCGGAAGTGGTATTCAGATCATGACTACCGGTTCCGGTGGAGTGAATCAGAGTGGTACGGACCAGGGGTTTATTGATCACGGTTGCACTACGATTTAAACGTATCACAGCCCCGGGATCCGGTTCCAAGGAATGGACGGGGACGGGGAATGTGTGGGGATGAAAATCGGTCATGGGGCCAACATAGGAAGGAGAAATGGGAAACTGGATGGCATCTGAGCCGGGGAAAGGGTGAATAAGGCAGACAATTAGTTCCAAAGCCATTTGGCCGATTCGATTACAGTCCACAGCCATTCGCCAATCCTCAATGGAATCGTCGCTGGAGAAAATCTGTCGCGCACGAGATTCCGGGAAGTGGGGGATCGGATAGAAGAAAACCGATTTGCTCAGTTAAAACTGGAACATTATATTGCGTTTTATGATAACAACTCTCATGCATGAGAAAATATGAGAGTATAAATATTAGAGCCCGATTTTCTTCAGAAAATTCTGAGAGTTATTTCCCTCTTAGTTTAATAATAGAATGGTTTCTTGAGTTAATGCCATATATTTTTTCACCAAATTTTGCATTGGTTTGTTGTCTGGATTTTCAGTCCGTTTACTCTAGCTAGCCTTTGATTTAAAGCACCTATTATTATACGCAAATTGACTCCATCTACTGCCGATAATGGTCGTCGCATTGTTATTGCACATTTCGATGTATGTTCTTGTTTACCACATAGATACACTGCTAGAGATTTCCCAAAACCCCAACCCCAATAAACAATAAATCAGTAAATGAGGGTCTGTTTCATTTTAAACTACACTGCACACCTCGTGTTACGTTTTGGTAGCTTTGTTTCACTGATATACCTTGTTATTGAGGCCTATTTTAAGGTGGGTCACTGATACCATACAAATGATATTGAACGTGATAACACCATGGATAAAGAAAGTTTGAAACGCGGCGACGTTAGACTCTGGCTATCATTATCTGATGCCGTCCGGTATTTCAAGTACGCACATCTCGTAAGGGACAGAAAACAAAGAACGAAAGAGAGGGGGATAAAGTTTATCAGACAAAGCACGAAAACGGAAACGTTATAGCGTTCACCTTCAGGAATGTCAAGTACAGTAAGGAACCCTCACTACCTGCTTTTTGAATACTAATCTGATGAGTATAGTTTCATCCGCAAAGTAGTCCGTTTTCATTTCACTGATGGATAGCGTGTTCGTGGACAGAATTCACCAAAGACTCATGCACAAACCAATACTATAGTATTGAAAGAGTTTTGAACTCGAAAGAATTTTATGCGGTTTGAAGTATTCGTATTTCTCTAATCTATTCCACTTTAGCACCCACTTCCATTGATTTAACATCTCACCGTCACGGGAGACATACTGAGTTCTATTTTGGTCACTCTTTTGGTGCTTCAATTTTCTTTGCTCCTTAGCCTTACAACAAAAAAGCACTCCGAATACTTTCCAGAAGTAGGTTTAGGTGTACCTACTAGTAGTCTACGGGATTGTGTTACCATCACGGTTATCAGCCGTCTAAACACTTTCTAACAAAGCCTCACCATGAGTTATACTTTCAAAAAAAAACACGACAAACATGAGCCGCAGAATACGGAAAATGCTCTTTAATATCTCAACTCACCCTGACTATGGAACACGAACGACTGATTTCCGGCGACTCCAAACGCGCTTAAGATTATTAATTTATGAAGAAATTGGCAAAATCCACGCAAACTGTGAATCGATCACAAATGATTTTGCACAAGCTTATCCTGGTACTTTCAGGAAGTATGAACAATGTACTCTCATTGACGTCTGTCTTTTGCACACCTTTATTTTGCTTTATTTTCTTAGAATTGCGACAGTTCTTCTTACAACCAGGGGCATTTCGACTGGATTATTCAGAACCAGTCTTAACGACTATTTGTCTCCAAACAGAGTTTACAAGCGGTAATAAAATAGAGGCTTCTATTCTGTTTAATTTTACAATATACTTCCTAATGGTGCTCATCATTATTTCGCGCTACTTACGAAGAGATATTTGATTTCCATCCTCAAGGTTAGATGTAGTGAATGATCCTTTGTGGTTGCACGTATTTTTTTTGTTTCTGTGAGTGTGTGAGCTTAGGAGGAAGTGTTACGTTAGCGCGCGCATCAAGTAGATGAAATTTCCGAACCCCGAACCCAATATTCACTTCTTAGCCTTTTCTTTTTTATGCAGACGAAACAGAGATTACTCCAGAAAAGAACCTCGTTTTTCAGTCATCATTTCCACTGCCTTTATGGAGCAGGCTGTTTACGTCGAACAGTTATATTTCTTTTGGATTGTATCAAGGAGCAGCACCCTAGCTGGATGAATCAGGAATTGACAAGGACCGGGATGACGATAAATACTAAATTTAAATAAATAACTACTATATATTCGATCAATGCCCATCGAATAATTCATGTGCGTGCAGTTTGTCGTTAATTTTATGCGATCAAAGGAACGCTATCCAAGCATGTCATTCCCAGAATTTCGCAAACGGATAAGAATATTTCGATCCGTTTCCACACACACATACTTTTGCTCCCATAAACACTTTATAACACATTTTTAATAAAGCTGGCCCATGTCCTTACATGTGTAATCAGTTGACGTAAAGTTTATGCATAAGCTGCCATTCATTCTCACAATTCATATTCACAATGACCCATCCCCAACCGTCTACACGCCAAGTTCACAATTAAATTACCTCTTTCTAAAATTTGTATTGTCTTAAACTTTGCTTCTCAGATTACCCCGTGGGTCGATCACGATATTTGCTGTATGGATCAATGACTTTTCTAACAGTTATAACTCGCAGAATGCAATTATTACGCTGTTATTCACCATCTGTCACCAAACAAGTCAACCATGCTTACTAGGTTTGTTATAATGACAGAACTTACGATTGCGCATTTAAACCAAATGGGTTTTGATTGACTTTTCTAAACTGATCCATTGCGGGAAATAATCCCCACATGGTGAGAAGTATTGTTTACCCCCATCGGTCCCCGTCCAGAAATAGAGAACCTATGCAATTCGTTATAAAATACATGTTAATTTTTCATTTGTCCTCGAAACACAAGTGTTAGGCACACTTCCTGTGTGATTCCGGATTGTCTACACCTCAAAATCGTTCCATTCATGAAGAACAATTATCTCTGATTCAGGGACAATTTCGAAAACCTTTTCATAAGCTTAAGCACGCAGCACCAATGCGCCACAAACATTCCCGTTAGGGGTCAAATCCGGACTGAAGGCTGTTTAGTCCATGGTCTTGATGTGTCGGGGTAGTATCCTTATTCTAATTAGGTGGGTTTAGGGTTTAAATGTATAAACCTCCTGAAACTCATGGCTTTTAATATATTTTTCGGAGTTGGGACAAGGAGAAGCTCATTCAAGATGTTGATTTAAGGTTCCGCTGTCTGATTTCCTTCGAGAACTGCTCAGGAAGATTCTCCATCCGTAAAACTGACACCGTAAACTATGACAGAACTCCCAGTGTAGGCTTGACTGCCAAAGGGTAACTTGCTCTGACGGAGTCATGCAAGTAGCACGTGAATCCATGAAGACGCTTCAGGTTAAACTTTTTCCCAATCGCGATTATCAAACCAATCAATTTAAAACTCCAGTCCATGTGAATTCTCACCGCGAGAACCAAACCTCAATAAAGGGCCTTTTATGCATATTTCTGATTTCGCCCTTCTGAATGGCATGGTTAATGAAATGATGTGGGTCAGTCAATAAACCGGAGTGATGGATGAATTTTTTAGCAGCCTTCCGATAGCTAGTGCCCGGGTAAGCATTTTTCCTATTTCTATCTTTGATGACCTTGAACCGAGTGGCTTTCTCCTGTTTCAACAGACAATTGGTCCATGAACTGAACCACGATCGTCTTTCATATTTGCCAAATACGGCGTGAACACCATTCATGCGTCTTAGGTATGATTCACTTTGGCACATGCAACTTATGCGGCTAGCCACAGAGTACGCTATGTATACAGCATTTGAGTTGAGGCAATCACAATTCTTTTTTCCCCGGGGGAAAAATCCTGGGATTAATCGGTTTTGGAAAATCATAATTAAAATCCGACTGCCACCTCCATGTATTAGGATGAGTTTTATCATCATTGAACCGAATTTGATCTCTCCGGATCGATTTGATGAAAAACATGTTGGGTAATTGTTACATTTCCTGTTCACTAATTAGGCTTCCTAATGCTTCTGTCGCTCACTCCAGTGTCTCATTTTTCAGTTCACTGCCCATATGACAATTAGACAAATAGGGCCAGTGCGTATCATCGTCAAACTGCAATTGCAGTGAACATTTTTAGTCTAATGGGTTACGCTCAGGGTTCATATATGTGGATTATTTTCACACCCTCATGTTAGTCCTCGATCCGCAAATAAAGTAAACTACAGTTCGTACTTGTTAGAGTTCTTACCCAGAAATTCTCATCCGGAATTAACCGACTTTATTAAACAGACATGGGTTACTGCGCATGTTTACTCATGTTTTGAGTAATGATTTCACTCGTTGTATTTCTCTGATTTCAGCCATGTAGCGTTTTGAAAAGAACACTGTGCAACTGTTCCGTTTTGTTTTGCTACTGACCACCACCGCCAATCGTCCTTTTTTCCTTACGTTCACCAAAAAACTAGAACGTTTGTAAATTTCCTAACTTATGAAACATAATACCTTTTGATTGACCCCAGCCCAGACTTTCAACAATTAGTATACTTGTGCATTCTAAATAGGTAAAAAACGACCGAACGTTTAGTGTTGCATCCATTATGGTTATTAATAAGAGTGACGTTTGGACGGTGGTGGTCAAGTGGTTAGGTCACCAAATAGTGACCTGGGTGTTCTGGGTGCAAACCGTCCCACCGCCGTCCGTCTTCCCTATATCTGTAATTTCCCCAAGCAGCCTTTCCATGACCGCAGCCCCCTTCCTGAAGGTTGACTGTACATTTTTATATTTAATAAATAGAAAAACGAAGAAAGGGCATTTACATTATTTTTATTTAAATTCTTTGTCCACTCTCTGAGAATCCTTTTATCTATTTGGAATGAAGTGAGAAAAAGTTTTTGTATTGACGAAAATTATAGGAATACGTGGTTGAAATGACCTATCTGATCACAGTGGTAGTCGAATGTGAACAACCTGGAAAGTTTGCTGAAGGGAACAGGTACGGAAACAGGTCAAATCTAGAGTGTATACATTCACTCAACCTGTTCACCTCTATCCATGCTCGAGATATGTTGAAGGTGTGTGGAATATTTATCAGCCGGTTGGTCTCATGAAACAGTATTCAAGCTCTCATTTGATTAGTTGTGCCGTGTGAAGTTGTGGATCGGATATTCTTGGTCAATATGGTGGAATGGAAAGGTGAAGTTAGTTTGATGACTTTTGACCACGTGACGCGTGCTACTACCATCGCAGATGAGCACCACAGTGCACGTATGCTATAAACGGACCAATTGGCTCTTCGACGTGTGAGCCTCCTGATTCATATGAGAAAAGAAGATGCATTAAGTTCACATTGTAAGCATCATAGGTGTTTGCGAACGTCACTAAACGAGTCAAGTGAACAGTTGCCGTTGCGTTCGATGATTGCGGACCGGATAGGAGAATTGAAAACACTGTAACACTGAAATGCCATTATCGCTTAGCACAACTGATTGTTTGCTAGTTCCAGAGGAACGGAGCACCGATAACTGTTATACGGATCAAACTTTGAGGAAATGCAAAATACAGGATCTACGAAAAATCTCCCTCCATCAAATAAATAATTGTGAATGTGAGCGTGGGATACAGACCACCATAGTATCGCTGCTCTTATTTCTCCTTTACACTTTAGTAATATATTTTCCATAATTTGCGGAAATTATACTTCAGGAACTGTAAACATCTATTAGTACAACCTGGTAGGATCTTTTTGGTTCCGTTGTATGTTTAGCTTTAATAGCACTGCAATGGAGCCATCGACTTTCAGGGTGAGGGCTGCGATAATTCACAAAGCTGCGAATTCACCTGGTATAGACTCCACTGTTTAATAATACGCAGTGATGCACGAGAAAGTCAAGCATTCGATCAAGTAACTACTTTCCCAATGGAAGTTAAATGAATGGGCAAGCGAACAGGTTGAAAAGTGACCATATGTCCATTTAATTGAAAATACGATATTGCTTTCGTCGTCCGTTGGGTTACTAGCCATGTAGGATTAGGTTTCCTTGACAATATCAACTATATGAAAATATCATGGAAAGAAATTGTCAAATAATTTGGTACTGGGTAGCAATAACGGATTATTTATTCTCTGATATTCTAGGATAACTCTTGCATTCGCTTCAAATTATATGTGGACAGATTACCTACCTGTCTATCTATGGTTTTGTTACCGGATGCCTTACTTTTCGCTGCAGAGCCCGGTGCTTTGATTTTACTGGTTAGTAAGCCGGAAGGTTTTATCTAATGTATTTGTTCAGATATCTAAAAGAGTGAATATTTCATCCTGTTTCATAACAAATGCCGTTTTTTAGTGACTGAAGAGTATTTTTGACTTAATTTCGTCTAACTTGGTTTTCTAATTAAATGCTTTTCCACTTGTGCAAATTGAGGTCAAAACTCGATGTAATCTTAAAATCTCTGAGGCGTCTACTTCCCAAATACAAAAGAAAACAAGTTTGCTTGTCATTATCATATGGCCAAATAACTGAGCTAGAGTGAGCGTAACTAGCAGTATATGAGTGACGGACAAACAATTGTTGGCGACCATCACCTTTAGATATTAGGTACTTAGCTCTCAAGCAAATAATGACCTATTGTGCTACATCACTGAAGTTCACCGCGGCATCTGCTAAACGTTTAGTATTTCGGAATCATTTGGTCTACCTTGAGGTAAGGTATGTTGGAAACCTGTCAAAGAGCTTCATTTGCATCAAAAGCGAAATTAATCTAAAGTAAAATAAACGAAAAGCTAATATTTCTAACCCCGTGTGTCCACCAAAAGTTGACGAACAGCAAGGACTGATACTTAACAAACGACCAACCAATCCTATTGTGATTATTCTGGGCAGCGACCCAGTTCTGAAGAGTTGGGTGTAGTTGTGTGAAAATTTGTGTGTGTGCAGGAGGGGGGGTCAGGGGAAGGGGTGGGTTTACGAACCCAAGGGAGGTGGAGAGCTTGGATAAGATGCTTCTGGGCACATTGTTTGGGGGTCAAATGTTTAATATAGATGACCTCAACTATGGCCAACGTACGCGTTCTGCCATATTTGGACCGGTTCAGGGGGACCTGATTATTGAATCAATACGAGATATAGACATGTCAGATAAGGTGATGCTGTCCATGGATATCACGTCACTTTTCACAAATGTGTGACGGGCGGAAACCACCTATTTCAACATAAAATATCTTACCGATAAAGAAATTGATTTGGGAATACGAACAGAAGCGCTACGCGAAATTTTATTTCGGTGTACTTATAACATTCAATTTCTTTTCAACGGAATGGTCTATCGACAAAAAGCGGGGTATCAATGGGATCACCACTAGGAGAAGTGAGTTTTTCATGGCTATCCTGGAGAATAATCAACTGAAAAGCACCGTTACTGTTCTTCATAAATATTGTCGGTTCGTAGACGATATATTTTGTATAAGTGATTCGAACTACTAAGTAGATCAACTGCTAGAAAAGTTCAACTGTGCACACAAGGCCATGACATTTACAAACGAGGCAGAAGCAGGTGATCGAATACCGTTTCTCGGTGTACTCCTCACCAGAAGACGGGATTGATCTATACAACGCCGTGTGTATCTTAAGAAAATATGGAGACCAATACACGATTTTATACAGTTATGTCCCAATGAAGCTGAAGAGGAACCTGATAAAATGTATGGTATCTAGAGCTCGTACAATCCACTCACGAGAAGTATTGAAAGATGAACTAAAGTGTATCTCCAACGTGCTCAGAAGGAATGGTTACCTTGACCGCTTTGTTCAATGAAATATGATCGAACAGGTACCAACAGCACATGCTAATGCTGGAAAAGAAGAACCTGTTCATTGGTCTTCCTTTTAAGGGTGAACTTGCCGATGAAACCCACGTGAGACAACTGAATGAAGCGGTAAAATTCACATTCAAAGCAACGCGCCTCCGCAGCTCTTTCAAACGTTCGTCACTGATAACCATACGGATTAAAGATAAACCACCGACGTTGACCGCTTCAATGATTGTTTGCTCGTTCAGATGCATTTGTGACGCACTCTACGTCAGCCGTACGGAAGTTATCTATCTGCATGAAAGAACACCATCCGCACTGGCTGAATCAAGGTGATCCCGGATCTATTACACTTGCGATTCTCGCTCACTTGGAAGACACTGGCCATCGTGTTAACCCAAATGAAGCACTCCGCATTATTTACCAGGTCCCCCCTAACCGGTCCAAATGTGTGGGAATGCGTAAGTTGGCCAGTGACGAGGTCATTTATGTAAAACTTTAACCCCCGAACGATGTGCCCAGAAGCGTCTTATCCAAACTTTCTACCTCCCTTGGGTTCGTGAACCCACCTTTTCCCCCTGCCCCCCCTTGCCCGTACACNCGTACACACAAACATTTTCACACAACAACACGGATCTCTCAGAACTGGGTCAGGTCAATATCGTGACAACTGTCAACTCCGGTAGCACAGATGTGCTTTGTGCGCGTTTACACTAAATGAACGATTTCTCATATTTTATTGTTCTCTTGCCAACCCCAAGGGTTTTCTCCTCATACAAATTGTAACGATATGATTAAGAGTTATTGAAATTAATTATTCGCCTGAAATTTTGTTCTAAATGTGAGTACGGGAATAATTCGATGTTTGTGAAAACATTATACTTTTCATCCAGTCATTGGGCAAAACTACAGTGTCGACGCATCAAATGCTATATTCACGTGCTACCTAGTGTCCAATGGCAACAACGAACGTTACTAGTTCTGGTAAAGAACGTTTGTCCGTTGGTGCAAGCAAAACGTAAGTGAACGACGTTGTTCTGCATATTTCCTGTTTGTCTGTATATTCCCTCCTTTCTGTTTCACGCCCTAAACTTAAAAAGAAATGCAATCGTCCTGCCTATTGTTCACTTGTGTTCCCAAATTAGATTACCGGGAAGCTTCACTCGTAACGATATTTGTCACACTCGTTGTACAATCAGAATTGATGAAACACAACATAAACAACTTAATCACAGTACCTGTACACATCTTCAAAAGAACAGACAGACAGTTTAGATGTGTTCACTGACAGAGCTTGGGTTCAGCGCTTTTCAAGTCAAAACGCTCTCCAAAGGTGCAATTGTTGACGCGCTGCGACACACGCATTTCAGTTAGTGTAAGATGATCAACAAATACGAGGGGGAAAATGGGAACTAATCGCATTTGGTTTCGCACGGTTATAAAAGATAAACAGCACGTGATTTGTGAGTGAATACTTTCGGATATGAAGCGAGGATGTTGAAATCGACTACAGGAAACATGAGCAAATGAATTGAGATTGGCATGAAACATGGTGAAAATAGAAGACACGCACACACCAAAAGCACTTACTTTGATAACGTATACGTGGTAGGCCAAAATTAGACCAAGGAGTAGTAATGTGGAGATGGAGATGAGCGACTTAGCAAAGTACGAGTAAATTGAGTCCTGATTGATTTTGAACAAGCAGTTGACGTAGATGAGCAGGAGATTTGCGAGTCCGGTAGAAAGTGAAAACAGAAGAAAGCGGTCAGGTAGAGGTAGACGGAGAACACAAAAGATACGAGCCTACACAAACAGAGTTTGTGTTCAGTCAAAAGGAGTATAAGTTGACTTTTTCCAAATTCAGTGGTGATATCTGGCTCGGCCTATCGGGCCAGATATCATTGCTGTCCCCTGTGAACATCGGATAGGTCCAAAGGTCACAGGGACGAACGAATGATGAATGCTAGTAGAAAATGATAAACTGGTGTTTTATTTAGATCTACAAAGTAGTATATCATAATTTAATACAACTGAATTTCGCCAACATCGTCTTTGATCAACCACGATCGATGGTGTTTTATTCATAATCAATGAAACAAGTGCAGTAGGCACAAAATAGTGAGGGATAACAAAAATGGGCACTGGAACCAAATACATTCAATTTGATATCAATGGCTTTCGGATGAGAATTGAAATAAAAATTTGGATGACTTGGAACAATTTAGTTTTCTATAATTTTATTCACGCCAGTACACCGCAATGCACACCAGTTATAAAGCAAAACATTGTTTTGGGCAAAGAATAAACTATTCGATAACAAATGATCTGTGTAAGTTTTCTACCATGGATTTAACTTAAAATTTGCCATGAATGTAGATTCTATGGTGAATGTAATCACGTACAGAGAAAATGAATCTTTAACTGAAAACCTAGGAAACACTGCGCAGCTGTTCCGATCAGATGGGGTCTCATCAGAAATGCGAATCCATCGATCCGACTCGTGCTCAAACCGTGCTCAAACTTGAGCACTGAGAAGCCGACATTTTCTGATTTATCTCATACAAATTAAAGTAAAACTCATCTTTAAGGGCTAAATACAAGTATCACACCTCCAGCACTATTCTCTAGGATTATGACTCCACTGGAAACATTCCGAACTAAATTACTTTACTGCATGAATGTAGTAGAGATAACATAAACCTTAGATGGATTCAAGTTATAAAACAATTCTAATCAGTCATGCGACGGGACTCTATGAGATGCGAAGTGCTTTTGTTTCAGCTGTGTCAACTTTGTTGCTGGCAAACAATAGTTTGTTATTTAAAATATATAGTTTTTTTTGTGTAATCTGTAGGTTAAAATGTTATTCATAGTAACTTTCAAATATTGTGTTTCGTCATACACGACGGCTCACAGGAAATCGTATAGATTGTAGCCGGTCAATGCAATCTGTTTACTTTATTTCATAAAATACAGTAAATAAATACCACAAAATGGGTCCAGCGGGTTTTCCTTTATCCGGAGACAAATAGCTGGTGCGATCATGAACAAAGGATCGGTAATTTCGACGCGATGAATCCTCTTGTTTACCTTCTCTTGGTGCCTTAATTACAACCAACACTGTTTGTTTTCTTCTTGTCGAGCTTTAGTCTGTCATTTAACCGCATCTTACGAAATTCTTTTAACATTCTGCTTTCTTAGCAGACTCGTCTTCTCTGTATCCACATGCAATGAATCAAACTGCATTTTACCTTATGTTATCCAAATTTTCGACAAGTAAATGTGACGGTTAACTCCGTTTTGGTTTTTATACGCAATGTTTGGTCACATTGTTGTTGCACTGCATCCTTAATGCGCGTATGAAGAACTGGTTGGGTTGGACGCTTCGGTTGCTCGTTGTGTGAGAGATGTGTCAACCGCATTCGTAATGTCATTCAATGAATGTTACTATAGAGGCTACTGTTTTAATTAGAAGATTTTAGTTGAATATTTTATCAAAAGAAAAAAATGGTACATTTCATTGCTTTGGAGTCATAGCAAAGATAAAGCCATGTGTAATTCTAGTTTCAGATAGGTTGAAAACCGAAAGCTATATGATTTCTCCGCTGCAGCTGATAATTAAAGGGGAAAATTCCCAATCAGAAACAGATGGGAGTACCCAAATAGGCTATGGTCTGCTTTGATTTCAAACAAGCGTAATCCCAAGCTGTCAAACCTGCCGGAATATAAATCATATTACCGAGCCATCATATAATTTCTCTTTGAATGGAATAAGATTCAACAGAGTGGCCAAAATGAATGGATGTGTGAAAGAAAAATAGAAAAACAAGTGACATTTTAAGACCGAGTTGAAATTAAACCTTAAAATTCCCGAAAGTTTTTCTCTCTTTCCGGAGCCAAATATAGCTCTTTTGAGATTATTTAATCTCAGATTATCGCTGACGCGTATTGCGTAGAAAAACAGATTAGAATCTTGATGAATTGCCAGTCACAGAGCACCTCTCACTTCACAATGTGAACATTCATTCATGTGATTTCTGAGGAATAACTCATTTGAATTCTGCTCCACGATATACTCCAGCTTCTACCGTTGGAAATGAATACATACCCCGGGGTGAGGTGAAGTAGCGTCCGGGACGTAAGCAGAGCGGAAGGATCGGCGCACCGGTGTAAAGGCTAAGCAAATTTTGTTTACCACATTTAGTTTGTTCATATCCGCTCGTGATCTATTTCGGATTTAGGTCGCCCACAAACCGAAATGCACCTAAAGCTTCCTCTAATTCTGAGATAGTAAATTGCTGTTTCCAATTTGTTCAAGTGGTTGGAAGAATGGGAAGATAAATCCGATAATTCATGATAAGTCTTCTTTTCGCGATTTCATTTCCGGTGAAACAAATGTATAAATGGGCATGCGGAGAAATAGCAAGGTAAAGCGGCTTTTATTGATTTGTTAGATGAAAGGAATCATGAATTAAGTAAGGATAAACCATTAATTTTTAATTAAAAATAATGCTCGTTTAATGCTGACGTTTAAAGAAAAGTATATAGGGGAAAACATAGATCGACCACTACACTAACGTTTTGTGTTTCATGTTGCTTGGAAAAACGAGCAACGTCATTCAATGCTTCGTTTCGCGTGAAAAAAGATATGGTTCAAATCGAACTTGGTTGGTGAGCTCGATCTGCTTAGAATCATTCCCAGAGAAAAGGGATATTCTGAAAGAATCATCGAAAGAAACAGAAGTAAGACCCAAATATGAGCATGTTACCTAACCTTTTAAGGAAAAGCGGCTTTCTAAACTGCCACCCGTGTGGGGTCAATAGAATACGTCCAGCGCGGGTTGTGAATGGAGCCCTGAACGCACTCGATTTGCCGTGCGTATTTGCAAGCTCACCAGTAATGAGGATGTCCAATGTGGAATATTTCACCTACGGTTATGGTTAAATATTACTTCAGCGATGTTCGTAACGCAACCTACGTTGACCCAACTGTTCCAGCGGAATAAAGGGCACTGTCCATACCGGATTCGACACGATAGACATGGGGTCACGGGAAGCGGTAGTCTCGCTCATCTAACAAACTCATGTCACCAAACGCAACCTGAATCAGCCTATAAAGATACTTATCACGTACTTCCTCACCTATCCAAATAGTAGCATTTCCACACCGTAGCTACTGCAAAAGAGATTGATATTCATTTTTTCACATCCAAATTATATGTACAAAATATATTAGACTATACCATTCAGTTGTCATTGCCGAAGACCGATCCCACCTGTTGTGCATGACAACCTGATTGCTGTGTGAAGTACATCGCATCACTCATCCCATATCCCTCACTTAAACCAATCGCTGTGACCATTGAACAACTGAATCTCTATTCCCTGTTATATGATGAATTCGTCGTGTAGATGAGTCGTGAGCTGAGAAGTTGGGAAGCACTGAACAGCTGTTTTGATCTGGTTGGGTCTTATCGGCAGTGAAAATCCCTCGATCCCATTGGGGATCGAACTCAGGTACCTCACAGGTAGAAAGAAAGCATACTACCCACTTGGTCACCAGGCTCCTGTCAGTTCCTTGTATGATTTGTACAGACTAAAATTTAGATCAACGAAAATAATTGTCGCTTGAAACCTGTTTTCAGCTGCACACCAGAAACAGGAAGCATTTTTGCTCCACTATGGAATATATATAAAGGCTAAGAGTCCTTTGATCAGTGTAACTTCTGTCTATTGTATAAAGATATATATCTTGCTTGTCCCATTAAAAACTGTAATAATAATTAGGGGTTTCAGAAGATATATGTTGACCAAAATGTTGCACTCGTATATAGGCTATTAACACAGTCATAAATCAAACTTGACAGTTGGTATGATTATCTTTGGGATAACGTTTTTATCTGATGTTTCGTTATTTCTCTGGTAATGGAGAATCAATATCTGGTTGACAGAAAATCTGTTTTTAGTAAAAATTGATCTGATTCCATATTTGGGATCGGAACCCATTCATGTTAAAACGGCGGCGGCGATCGAGCAAATTATCATCTAACAAATACAGCCAGATGCGCATAAATGAAACCCAAGTTTTGACAGTTATACTTCCATGACCAACGATCTCGTCCAACGCGCATGTGGATATTAATGACTCCTGTTCTTGCAGACAATCAGTGTCGAAAATAAATGAATGCAAAGCATGCCAGACCTGAGTGAATCATGAATTAACCTTCGCTGTATGCGCCACTTTCGACGTTTATTATTTGACTGTATTTTGCAAATGAAAGTCCATACAACTTTATGATATGACTTATATCCCGTACAGTGTTCGTATTTCTGAAAAATAAAATCATCGCTGACACATATTCACCGACTTTGTGTTTGCGCAAACTGTTCAAAACTGTGATATATATTCCCCGTTAGCTCGACACATTTGTTAACTATCAATCATTCTCTGTCCACTATTCATGTGTGACTCCATCCGCCGGCAACGTTTTCCCCCATTTACGGCATCCAATCATAACGGGGTAATTTGTGTTACAAAAGCTATTCCCAGTAGTTTACTAAGCAATCATACAATTTCGCTTCCGCCATCGCACACAACTCACAGAAATTGTCCATCACATTGGAACGTGACCATACACGTGATGCAATTATCTAGGGAAATGCGAGTGAACGTAATGAACCTATTCACGTCTGGATGGGGTCTAAGTGAGCAGCATATGTTGGTCTAAATGACACGACCTGTCCATTTGTGTCTCAGAACAGATTTTGTTTTATGCTTCAGATTTTGAGTACTTGTTTTTTAGGCCTATGCGCTGCGTATATCTATCAGAAACCGTTTGCTTCACAACTTTCTGTGTTGTCTGTGAAATGTACATTTGGGTAGTCAGCATATGCGGAAGCTAATTAATTATGCATCGCCCTCGCTCATCCCCTGGCCGACTTCAGTAATGCAATCTGCTGCAAGCGCGGTTATGGTGATCGCTTGTTTAAAGGACAGTCTGTTTCCTCAAGTCTGGTAGCACAGATCTGAGGATGTATCAGCTTATTTATACTGTTTGTCAATAAATTAGGTCCTCGATAACTTAACCATTTTGTTGCTTTTACTCAAAAGCATGTTATATCAGCCCTGAACTTGTAACAAATGCAACACATTGGCACAAAGCATTTGCCTCCATTGCCTCCTTTTAGTCACTGTGTAGCTTTTACTGGATTGAACACCATTTCAATGGTACGACACAGCGCTTATGGACCTGTGTTTGTCTTTATGAGTTAACTACTGGAAAAGATGGACAAATAAGACATTGACTGAAAGTAGGATACACTGGATGGGTTCCATTCAAATACAATCTTCTGGGAGAATAGTTTACAGGACGTGAAGAGGTGTGTCATCGCATGCTGTATCAGATGTTCCCGTGGTATGATACTGTATACCGATAGGAACTTGACGGATCGGGAAATGAATTTGGAATCCTTTTTAAAAGGAAAAGAGATAACAGGGATCCCTAAACTAGTGGGGCAAAATGCAAACAAAAACAAAGCGCCAGAAGAGATGATTGAGAGTACGTAATTTAAGGCGAAGAGCGTAAAACGTGAACTTCCTGATCTTCAGAAAAAACACTTTATTGACGTGGTCCGACCATGTGAGGTTACCGTTGCAAATAAAAGACGGTTGTTGATCCATCAGGTTGTTTAAGATAAATGAACGGCTGACTGGTATTTGACAGTTCATCATATTCTGACCTTTCTGAAGGGAAAAATACATCAATACATACGGAGGTTTCTTTCTTTTGAGATCACTCCACTCTTTCATATTGGAGAGTGGTCTGAGAAGATGGGTAGGACTAAGTATAATTGCTTACAGTTATGGAAGAAATGTAAGCCGAAAACAGAAAAGAGGATTACATAGCACCTTGCCTTACGCCTTGTAAATGTACGGACTTTGTAGCGTGTATTTTGCATTTGGCAGCCTTCTTCGGTTTCTTTCTAATTGTTTGACGACACTGGATTGTGCTCCATCATCCGCTGATAAATTAGCGTTAAAATCTCAATCCTCTACAACGGGCAAAGGAAATTTATCCTGAAAGATCATACCACAATATCTCGGTTGCTTTATTGCATTTAGTTAAAAGCTTCGTGAATCAAATGAAGCAGTAAATACAAATTTTCTTTATTTGCAATGCGTTAAGAGAGGTAAATATAGATTAAACAATTGAAGCAAAAGAGCAAATTATATGACCCATATGAAAAGTTTATTCGCATTTAACCTTAGCTTATTTCACTTCTGGAATGAAACGATTGTTAGAAGCTACAGAAAAGACCGCTGCTAGTTAATATTCAGATTGAGTATTAGAAACGGGTTGATAAACAGTGTCTGGTTCTGAGCTTGCGGACGACGAATCACTTAAATACGATTAATAGATTTTCCTACTCCACTGCATTATCGAAAATGTCTCAAGTCTGGCTTTGCTGCTTTCTGCAGAAGCCGCAGAGTGCGTTCATTTTAGTGCTCTTTCAGGGTAAATCGAGTAAGTTTACGCCGTTATTCATCCAGCATGGCCAAAATCTCATCAATGTGTTTTAGGGGTAAGTGAGGTCTTCCGTAGTGTAAATCTAGACCATTTTTAGCTATTTTCAAGCAATCCAATTGCGTTTTAGGTGTTTTAACATTGATATTACGCAAATTATTGGTGCACTTTTACTATTCAGACGTTATCTGACAGTAACCTACCTATGGGTATCTGATAATCTGATGAATCATGCGAAACCGGATTGTTCATGTTATTGAACGTTGGCTTAGTTCTGAAATGACATATTTTCGACTGTATTCGTATATCGTATGAGCATTTGATGGATAGTTATTTCCTATCACTTTGTGCACAGTCTTGCTCGAAATGCAAACTCTTTGCCTCAAAGAGTTCTGTGGGTTTTGTTTCTTTTCCACTTATAAAACGACGTATTGTTTGATATATGGCGTCACGTTCGCTCCACTTTACTCCAAATAGCAATTCGTCAGTCACGTGAATAGAATACAAATAGAGAAACACGCACTGACAGGAAAGCGGATGATTACATATTCCTTACCTTTCGATAAACTCCAGCAAATGTAAGTTCCGTTTCGACGAGCATCACAAATATGCCAAACAGAGCAAAAGTCAAGGAGAAATCGGAAACGCGACAACGCTTCTCGAAAAGCCGTTTTCTTCGCCCAAGCCGGTAACCTACGTTGCGAATGGTTCGTTGCTGATGCTGATTGTTCATTGCATCACGTCTGTTTGGGATAGGGTACGTTAACAAAAACGTAAGAAGCGACGTTACGGATCACACGCACAGAGGATTATGTAACATATACAATATTGCTATGGAGAGAGCTAAACGACGCCGATATCATAGTGCACACATCTGTGATTGAAAACTAAATACTCGAAATTTGCCATGCTGTCAGAAGCACTGATTTAGCTTTATTAGCTGCGAAACGATGAAACTGTTCGTAAATTTAAATTTACAAAACAAATTATGGATTACATTACGGCTTGAATACCAGATATTCATACATACCGGAAAGAAAACCCGAAACACAGGAACATCTCAAAACTGTTTGCAACGTTTGGATAGGCTTGTTCTAAAAGCGAAATGCACAGGAAAAAATTATCCCGGAAAAAAAGAAATAAGTATTGTGTATGTATGTGCATTTAGGCATTCAGTGCTCAATCTGAAGTTACAATCGGATTCAACAGGATTTGTTCCTCCGATAAATTGTTGTTAGTTTACAATCACTCCCCAAACACTGCAGTTGGCTGACGCCAAAATTCCATTACAAATGCGTACGTAATTCAAGCTTTTATGGGATTCTCACACGATAAGAAGGGAAAACTCGCTCAACGTTCACGTATCAGTGCTGAAGCAAGGCGCCATTTTTCTATTAAAACTGGGTTGGGTAAGCTGCGATTTAAATAAAATTTATGCTCTAATAGAAATCATGACAGTTAGGGCAAATGTGAGATGAAGAAGCAATTAGAATAACAGCATGATCAATAAATAAAATAAATCTCTCAGGCATTTAGTTTTTGACATTTATCAGTGTACTTTATTGCTATAATCTTAGGAAACTCGACTCAGGGATTCAAAAAGTGACTTCTGATTTTGATGGTAAACCCGTGATCGTCTTTGAAACTTGACTGAGCTTCTACGAAACCGCAGATTGTGAAACAAAATTATCCCTTTACGGCGCAGTAATTGGTGATTTTTCTCATACGCTATTGTACTTTAACTAAAAAGGGTCAAATCACACACCGATTGCCTGTAACGGGAGGTGGTAAACAATGACTCACTGAAAAGATACGTATGTAACTGGGTTGGATGAAATTAATGGTTTCTAGCTCCAAATATTTTAGCCGTTTAAGGATTTGGACTCAAGACAGTTCAATGCATCCATAATAAAAGCGAATGGATAGATCCATCCTTCCCCTATCTTTCTTGTCACAATTATCCCTATTCAAAGATGAAGATATTTGTTTTCATTTATCTATCACACACGTTGCTATGAAACAATCAACTGTGATTAACAAAATGCATATCATACTAAGCTTAGTTTTCAACGCTTTGTAGAGGTACTTTGATGTAGTTCAACAGTGAAACGATTACCAAAACTTAAAATCATGTGAGTGAGAGAAAGGATACCATCAATACCTCTGTGGAGCGTATGCACTGACAACTAGACACGTATTCTCGTCACTTGTATCATCACTAGTCAATCGTTTTATTGGTGTTTGAAAAACTACTTTGAACCTTGTTTTATATCGCTTTTGTTTCATTTTGTATATTCTGTTTTAGTTATTTACTAGAGGCGACAGTTAATAAAAGCTAGTTGCTATTATTACAGATATGGACCAAACTTATGTGAGATGAATCTCAGTTTAGAAATAAAATTTACTTTTTAATACAATGCTTGTGCATCAACAGCTATAGGTAAATAGCATTTATTCCCAATTTTACCTCTCATGACAATCTAATCGATAACATTTCTTCTGTGTTGGAAACAGGAATAAATTAGCTACGTGGGCAATGGTAATCGGTGTCTAGGGTGCGGTATGCATTACATAAAACTGACAAATATCATTTGATTCTAAACCTGGTAGTGTCTATAAAAACAACTGACGAAATACTCATAAAAAGGGGAGGATGAGTAGTCTGTTGAAAAATGAAATTACAATTGCTGTGTTCACTGCTCTGGGATTACTTTGTAAATAAGTTCCTATGAGTTTTGTCACTGAGGCCTCCTTAGCTGAAAACTGATGCACCAAAATGGAGGAACGTTACCTGTTTAACGTATTCAATCAATGGGTGGATGCTATAACGGCCTTGTTGGATCTGAAATGAAACAATAACATATTCAGCCCCTGACGAAAGTCAGGGTTTCAAATGATTTAGATATTTTGTATTTGAAAAATAGCAGTTTGGAGTATGAAATTAAAGATATGTTTATTCTCTGGCGGAATTCTGCACTAAAAAAGGGTTTTGATTGCAACTCTAATGAAAACCATGAATTTGCTCAAGATTCTAACCCATGATATGTGTAGCTGATCCAAGGCATGCATACGACAAACAGGTTTTTATACGATTTATTATTGCGAGCTTAATTTTATGCCTGGAATATGTTGTACCGTTTATTGTGATATGTCTTCCAGATTCTTCCTGAGTGAATTCCAAAACCGTATGGTATGTGATCTGATCTACTTACTGTGTGCAACTCGAAGCTCCGAATTTCGAAAAGTACTCACATGTTCAATACATTTTGCGTGATGAAGTGTCGCTTATTGATCTAACCAGGGGACTAGACATCAGTATCGTCATTTTTTTGGACCAATTAGAAGTGCGCACTTATCCTTAACAGAGTAGATAATGGGTACATAAAGTGTATACCTGACATGTGTTATCATTAACAATCTTCTTTCTTCGGCCAGATTCTATGGGGCGAAAATATCGCCATTATTCAGTTGAGTTTCTGTTCCCACATTCTTGTCGAATTGAAGTAATTTTATCAAATGCGAATGAGACAAACAGTAACAAATGTTTAAGATAATATTTTAAGAACCACTGAGTTTCATAAAGTCATAAAGTAAGTTCGATTCACTCAAATTTACAAGCAGTTAAATTAAACGTAGTAATTGATGCAAGTCTTCTTTGCTTTTAAGGATTCACCGATGGGGCAGCACCCGCTTTCATCAAATGGAATTGTATGCACCAGTAGCTGTTTTAAACCAAGAAAAATCATTTTCGATACACAACCTTGGATTAATAGACTGTCTTGGGGTTAGTTTCTTGTTAGAACTAAAGGCTTTGGACGAGAACCCTAACCATTCCCCTGCTAAGTGGCTGGAAACCCTAGCAGTACCCGTCCATCAAACTCCAATGCATACACAAAAGAAAAAAAAAATTCATACTGCATCGGTCGTCGCGCAGAATAATCAGGACCGTGCTACCCATTACATCGAGCGGGGTGG
>UZAN01039587.1:13711-27653 GCA_900618425.1 Echinostoma caproni
TCCACTTTGAGCTTGCCGGCTGATGAAAATGAGATTCGTTGGAAACTGTCAAACAGCCCAAATAATCATATTCTTTCCACTTGTTTCGATCTGAACGGCCACAGTCCGTACACCGTCCCAGGTGAATACTCGAGCGCCGTGAAGACTGTACTCCAGGTGGGTTATGCACACAATTTTCGAGGCTTTGGATCAACATGCAGCTCATTGGGTGTGACATTCGAAAAGGGTATTACTTTACATGAATTTATTTATCAAAAGTGGATTGAGTTGTGAATTTAGTCAACAGAGAGATTATTTCAATCCTGAGAAATGAAATTGTTTCACAGGGTTTCGCTATATTGCATATCCGTTGATATATGTTACGCGGATAAGTTATATCGAACTATTTTGAACTACTTGTACAAGACTTACAGGAGCGTGTGCCTACAATCACATGTTTTAGTGATCAGCTAGAAGTAGTCGAGAGCTTCAAGTACCCCAGAAGCTTGCTCGCAGCTGTAGGTGGTGTTGTAGAGGAGACCACATTACGAACAACAAAAGTTTGAACAGCTTTTATCAACCTGCGGCGCGACCATGACATTCGACTGTCTCTTAAGTCAAGGGTGTACATCGCCTCGGTTCGTAGTGTTCTGTTTTACGTTTACGAGACCTGGACCCTCCGTTCTGAGGATGCTGATCGGTTTTCTGTATTTGATCACCGGCTTCTTCGAAGCGTTAGTTCTGTCTGGTGAGGACATTGTGTGAGCCCTGACAAGGTTTGTCGTCGTTTTGGGTGTTTGATAATCGTTTTCTAGCGGAAGTAATCGCTCTACCTCACATCCGATACCTTGATCACGCTTTGCCTATGTTTGCACATCGTCCACTTCTCCCTACTCAATTTGCTGGGTAAGGTTGGAAGCCTGGTGGTGGTCTAACTGTGACCTGGCGTGCGGGCATGATGAAGTTATCTTCAGCGGTGGTATCAGCTGGTGCAGCTCACCTTTCAGGTGGGGTTCCAAGGAATGAGGAATGTCGCCGATTGGGGACGCTAAGAAGTATGACCCCGAATTAAAGTCAATGTCACGAATTCTGTACAACCTGCCTGTCGAAATTCTCTTCCATATGAACAACTGAGAAAGATACGAAAAAATCAAAATGTTTACGTTTAAAAAAAGAATACACCATGATTTTCCGTGTTCCTTTTGTAATTCCCAACAATTGTTTCCCTACCGTTCCTCCTTTTCCGGACTCCTTTTACTGCGATTATTGTTGACACGTTGGCACCAGACTTGATCTGCTCATTAGACCGCGTATTCCATAGACGCTTATACACTTCTCACCATCTCAGTGTTTTCTGTGGCAGTGGAGTTCAATGCATACAATAAAAAGCATCTTTCAAACGTGATTATTCGGTCCCTTTTGGTTCTTCTCGTTTCCGGAAATTTCCGAAATGTAATCATGTGATATAGCGCTGAATATATGAAGCTATTTTAAGTATACTGCTTTCCTTTTGCTTACCGCAGTTACATGTGCAATCTCGTCGTGTTTTGTCGTTATTAAAACAGCGAGAGGGCATACATGCTTTCCGTTTCACGATGCACCCAAACTTAAAGTGGTTGTTCGGGAGACGCATTCGATTTCTAAGTAACGTTTCACGAATCGGATCCAGTTGACTTACGACGATTCGGTCTCTCTCTCTCTGATGCCAATAATGCCTCAAAAGTTTCCTACGGTCACCTCAATACTGCGGTTTGGAATATCTGGGTAACAACGATTTAATTGTGCAGGTGTGAAGGATGTATTATTCGGTTACTAGTCAATGATTAACTCATTGCTTCTTTACAAACCAAGCGATTTGTAGCAAAAAGAGTAAACACCATGGTCACCGTTGTATTTTAAAGGAGTGCTGTGGGGGAACATTCCGTTTAGGACCAATTTAATTATTCTGCTATTGAAGAGAGAAAGATTGATTGGTAACTGTTGTTGAATTTCTCTGATGATTTTATTTAACACCGGCGTTCTTTTGTACACTATCATTTCAGACTGAACATCTCACCGCTTCCATCAGTCCTGTTCGCTATCGAGTTGAACCGCGAGCAACCAGTGCCCACGGATCGATGACCTTTAATCAACCAATGGCTTCTTCCACTCGGGTTAATTCTGCAGCTTCTGTACTTCCTGGGGCGTTGGACAGCAGAGAACGGTACACGAAAGGTTCCTCAGCAAGTAGACCTCCTCGTTCGAATCGAAGCCCAAAATTCAAAACCCATTCAGCAAATGAAACTATCGAGAGCAATTCGCTTGTTCTTGGTGACACATACAACGGTCAGTCAATATTTACAGATATTTTTTACATGGTGAGAATCCCTGAAAGATTTAATTTACATATGTTAATCGTCTACATATATATTCTTAATAAATTCACGAGATGCTGAGAATTATACTTTTGGATGCAGAAAGCTTTCCTTAATTTTACCTGACTTGAATTTTAATCAATTGCTTGGTGGGAATGCTGTTCTGTCCAGTAAATGATTTGTTTCTCTCATTCAGGTCTTCAATCACATAGTGTATAATTTTGACTTTGTTGTCATTGTTGAGGCGTCCTGAATTTCAGCTCGTCGGCTATTTGTAAGACTCGGTTAACTGCACACATCCTTGCCAATAAGTATATGGAATTCGTTTTCACGCTTCGGCGGAATACAAACAAGAGACCTGCCCAAGTTAGTCTTCTTTTAAGTTAATTTTATACAATTTTAACTTGAAGCGTCTCCCTACTCTCTTTCTTCTTTCATTGGATTAGATTTTTTCATGTCGAAGTGCGCCGTAGGAACCCGAATGGGGACCTCTCATTAGTAAATAAGGGCAGATAAGAATTATATAGCTTTACCATTATGATGGACAAACCTTTGACATTCGCATTCATGCATTGCTTATCATCTTTCATATGAATCGTGATGTCTTACCCTTTTGGGCACATTTCCAACTCCCTCGACATGCTACTCAAATACGGTTATTTTGGTCACGACTAGTCTATAGTTCTAACAGTTACTTTCTTGGCAATGCAGGTATGATTCCGATCTAGAGCTTGTGATTTGCATCATATTTGAAAAATAATTAAACACCCTTGGATATTCGGAAATGCACGGTACTTGTTGGGGAAACCGGGTGATGATAGCGGTGTACTAACACATTTGATTGACCTCTATAGATTTATGGATCGTTCTTGTATTCGGCACGTATTGGAATAAAACCCTTCAGTGTGGGCCTCTTTTCGTATCAGTAGATGGTTAGAAGATATTGGTAACATTCTCTTTCAGTGAATTGACAGCGACAGCGACTAGAGTCGGAGCATAAAAGGATACGGTTAGGGTTGTACTGAATGAAAAATGTAACTGAACTGCTCATCGAACTAAGCACATAAGAGCATTACTCTAATCACGTTCTCTAGTCTCTGTGTTCATATGATGGTGTGAAATGGTAAATTAGTTTCCAACGTACTCATGAACTTTTTGTCAACAAATTATTTAAACTGAAGTTCGAGCATCCTAAAGTTATTTTCGGTCGGTTGCCATTTTTGTTCACATAGCTCAGAAATAAAATATTCGAAACATTTATTTACTCTTACCAAATATCCCATATCACAAAACTGTTCAATGATAGTTACTCTCGAGTCATGGCATGAGGTGAGATCAAGTCAATGTTTTGTTCAATCATGACTGTGGATAAGCACTGTAAACACCGTCGTCATTCAAAATTTTGATGACATTTCTAGGGTGGCACGGGTCGTCAAACGGAGGCAAGAAATTCGGTCTGGAGTTTCTGAGGGTGTTTTGGATAGGACTGATCATCGGTATCTGGTTGGCAGTACCACCGTTATCTAGATCGTCGTTTGTTAGGTGCATATGTTTACTACTTATAAGTAGCCTGCTTTTGTTATCGGATTTCACTTGAATCCACTGATGTAAGTTTAGGGTGCGATTGGAGTAATGATGTACTGCTTTTCTTTTACTTTTTAGTTTATGAGTGATATAATACAAATATTCAGATCGTTAATAGTGTAGATTGTACGGTTGCAAGTCAATTGACTGAAAGTTAAATAGATTTTGGTCATCAGACGTTCGTTGATTGTGATCTAACTGAAAAGATTCCTTTTGATCTATTTAACTGCGCAAGGATGGCCATGTTATCTTGGGGCAGTAGGATATTATTTAACTTCCCGTGCCATATGTTGATGTTGATTACGAGCAGCAATTTTGTTGTTGTTGTGTGGTTACGTTGTGATCGCTTTGCGTTTCTGTACACCACCAGCGGTGCAAATAGTCAACCCGAATGAATTTGTTTCATACAATAAATGATTCTTCTTTTCATTGCATCACTCGCAGTCGTGCCAACAAAATGGTTTCCATTCCTGCATTGATTTGTCATTTCTTCCTCTGTTGTTTCTCGAAAAAGTGAGGTCAAACAAAACACAACAGTGTTCTCTTCAGTTACCTGTCGCCAGTCCCACGATGGAACGATCTCATACCGGAGGTTCAACTCCGAGCAGCACTGAAAAGTTCTCTCGTCAATGTGATAGATCATCACTGGAGTCAGAGCCTCCCTCGGCACCCTCTCAATTCACTAATAATCGAGTCTTATCCGCCCAGCCGAATCTCAATGAAACCAGTCTGATTACAAGCCAACTGAGGTATATGCTATTGAAACACCGTCTGAAATTGGCACGCGCCAAGGATGCGTATTTACTTCGCCGACGAGTGGTGGAACAATTAGAGATGCTACTACATAGAGTGAATCGCGAACAAAAGAAGGTAAGCAGAATCCGACCACAAACAGTATGCTTACTAGAATGAGTAATGTGTCTATTTGAATGAAGTTAACTATTTCCAATAAAGCCGGGCTTATGGATGAGCTGTAATGTGATTACAAAATATCCTCTATGAGGACAATAAAGTTTCTCTCGGTTTGCCCGAGCGATTCCCGCTTGGCGTTAATCACAAAACGACTGACGTAACTGTTAATTGAATTTGCGCTACGTACAAAGATTGATGCTTACCTTTGGGTCTCAGTGGATTCTGTTCTAGTACACTTGTCACTGTTTGGTTATGTACTGATGACTATTATATAAGTGTGTATTCCGTTTTCCTTTAGACAAGATTTAGTCTATTCAAGCTGAATTTCAGAAAAATGACAGTCGCAAACTTGACAACAAGATTTTTGTATGTATCCGTCTGTTGAGGAGAAGAGGACAATCAGTGTATTGGTGTTTCATGAAACTCTTCGCCTCTGCTTTCAACACAATTTTTGGTTTCCTATCGTTTTATTGAGACATATCTGCTGGATTCAACAGATGTGTAGATTCTGTTCAAATAGTCACTACTTGAAGTGATATTGAAGACAACCAAAAAATGATTAGGTTTAATCGAACTGCAATTTTCAGATGGTTGCCTTGTACATATTTTTGTTTACTTCTTTATGGAGCATCTAGTGATGTTGCACCCAACGTTTGTTTTTCTCTTTTTTATTTTCTCCTCTAATGTGTAGAATCAGAGCCGGAAGATAACGATGTAAAAGAGTATAGGCTTGAAAAAACTCATTCGCATTTTTTTTCTGATTGCACACGTCATCATTTTCTATCCGGTTGCAAGACACGGGATATTCCGCTAGTCTGTTTTTATATTAGAAAGTGTGTTCATTGTGACCTAAAGTGGTCAATTCATTCTTTGATGCAGTCTTATTTATGTGAACGTCTGATGCCAGATTCCAAATTTCTCCTTGCGCATAACTGTTTTCCAGAATACTTTGTTTACTTGATGAGTCAACACGATACCAAACATAATCTACGAGGTATCGTTTTTATGGTCTTCTCGAGTATGGTCCCTGCAGTGAAATGAAGTAAATTGAAACGTTGTAGTGCAGCATTTACTAATTACTAGAGTCTACGGTTAACTGGCACTACTTAAGCGAAAAATTCCACAGTTTACGCATTGACTAGGGTCAGATTTACAGCCGATAATAATTTCTGAATGTTTGATAGGAACTTGAGTACATTTTAGATTAGCCTGTAACGTTATCGTTCATGAAGGCTTGCTTGGTAGTATAAGTCTAGCCGGCTGGGTGAGGTTTGACATATATATATATATATATATATATATATATACATATATATATATGTATTATATATATATATATATATCAAAAACGTCTAAGGCCAGANGATTTGTGTGACATATATATATATATATATATATATATATATATACATATATATATATGTATTATATATATATATATATATCAAAAACGTCTAAGGCCAGAATGTGTGCCGAACAAATCATGGTACAATAATCTTAATGAAAAGAAAAACATTCCATGATTTTCATGTGGTCCGAATACTGTCAAGTTACTCAGGTCACGTGAATTTTCTTGAGAAATCCACAACCAGAGCCTTCGGCTAACCAAAGCCTGACCCACAAGGCAGCGGGGCGGTTTACACAAACCGCTATCTATTGGAAGCTGGGATTCACTCCATTGGGTCATACGCCCTTTTGGACGGGGTCAAACGTCCAAGGTGCCCAATACACCTCGATACCCAATCGAGCCGTTTAGATGTAGAGTTTTAGTTAATCGTGGTCGTCCACTGGAGCAAGTGCTCGATTGCCATAGATTACGCTGATTAGGGCATGTGTTACGCATGTCACCAGATAGGCTCCCACGGCTAGCGATGTTTGCTGAGGCAGGTAGCGGTTGGAATTAACCAAAGGTGGCCAAGCTAGGACCTGGCGTGAGGGTACGAAAGTCCTAACCAGGAGACTGGGTCACATAGGTCCTGTTGGGCTCCCTCAATGGGAAACTTGGGATTAATGTGGCGCTACCATGACATCCGACTGTCTACTAAGGCGGGGGTTTACATCGCCGCGATTGGTAGTGTTCTGCCTTACAGTTGCGAGACCTAGACCCTTCGCTTTGCGGATCATAATCGGCTTTCTGTATTCAACCACAAACTTCGAAGTGATGGCCATGTCTGGTGGGAACACCGAGTAAGCACTGACGAGGTTCGTCATCATGTTTTTGGTATTGATAATCCTTTCCTAGCAGAAGTAATCTCTCTAACCCAAACTCAATGGCTTGGTCACGTTTTTTGTCCCTGTACGTCGTCCACCTTTCCTTGTTAGTTTTGCACGTGGTGGGCAAGGCTGTAAGAACCGTCGCAGTGGTCAGAACATGGTATGGCTTAGGTATAGAACATAACTTCAGCTATGATTTCGGTTATTGTAGCTCGCCTTTTAGGTTGTGGTGCAAAGGATGAGGATTTCCGTTGGTAAGAGACGCTAAGAAATATGGTTCAGAATGGAAGTCAGTGGCGTGATGCTGTGCTGTCTGCCTGTTGAAGTCCCGTTCATCATAAACAAACGATAAACTATCACACAACAAATATATAAATATGTAGGGTGAAACAAAGAAAAATGTTATTCTTCTTGTTCATCATAACTGTCCGTCCCCCATTTTACTTTGTTTTTTATCCCAATCCGTCCGTTTTCTGTTATTATCGTTGTTATGTTGGCACAATGCTTGTAAGTAAACCGGTGATCAATATATCCCGCATCGCTACTCACAAGTAGCTAAGAGTTAAATATTAATTAAAATTAGTTACCCACCAACTTTAGACATAAAACTGAACTTTTATCCCTTGNTCGACCATTTCTGTGCAATGTCATTCAATGTTTTTGAACAAATTGCTAATTTAAATGTCAGTAAAATCTGTGAAGATGTCTACCGCACACAGAAATACCACCAATTTTGAAGCATCCCACCTGGCTTCTAACAGCTACATGATGAAGCCCGTCCATGCCGTAGGTTTCGACTCAGGAGTAGTTATGTAAACATTTTATCTCAGTCTGTCCTTCTGAACCAGTTCCTCGCTTATCGCAATAAATCAAACTCATTGGGTTTTATTGGCGAAAAGCCGGAAACACTAAAACAAGGTAGTTCGTTAATTTCATATTCTTATTATATTCTGTTGCACTTTTCAGGAAATCGTATATACGTGTTGTCTTCCTTCGTTGCACCTCACGTATCCGCTCACTTTAACTCCTCAGAACAACAAGGTTTGATAAAGTGATATTTAAAAACAATGCTAGATTACTTCGTTGATCTCTATCTCGATGGGCTGTTCTTTATAATTTGTGAATGGGATTTATCTATGCCCTTCATTCTTTTAAGATAATGACCAAGAGCATCACGGTTGGTTTCATTCTGTCTTTTTTCATCAGACCATTCAACAACCAGTGCCAGCTGAGTGGGACACAGACACTTCTTCGCTGGTGACGGATATAATCGATGAGTCGGTTTTGTCTGGTGTTCACAGTCGAAACACTGCTTTTCGGCCACACGGAACTACTACTCTATTATCTATGGGGCGTAAAATTCCAGCTGATTTAGAGGTGAAAAAGCCTGTGAATAGTAAGCACCCCGTATCAAAATCTGTCATGCGGTTGACGACGAAGTCTACTGCTTCGCAGACCAGTCCATGCCCAGTCGAGGAGAGAAAGAACTCAATTTTCATAAAACGATGTGAGTTACTTTACCATTGCAGTACGGATTGAATTCTGGTTTTGATACAAAACTTTCCCAATGCCAATTTGAATGAAAAAATCAAGATAATAGATTTACGCAGTGCGTCCGCATTAGTTTCACGGCAGATGTCTTCTGTTTTCTCATTCAAGTTACCTTTGTTTCATTGTTTATTTGTATGCGAACTGTATGAAACTCAACGTGGTCCCAGACTTTACCCGATCCACTCCACCTTGATCAGTCTTTTACTCAAATGTATGTTCTTCTATGCTCACAGATGTTTTTGGCTCGATATGATGCACATCAGGTTCATCAGGAGATGAAATAATATTAGAAATATGTATTTGTATGGTTCCATCTCAAAAGTGTCAAAAGAATCCAAATACATTCATGAATTTTTAGAAACCTAAATGATTTACGTTTTCCATCTAAATAGGACGTACATCAACTTTATGGATATCTTTACTCTCCGGTTTGTCTTGACCCTCTCATTGTTACTTTTGGCAATCTCCCCCAAACGATAATTTGTAACTTACTGTTGATTGCTGAGGAAATTAGCTTGTCTTAGCCACGACGAATGAAAACCAAAACACAAAGGCGTCTCCAACGCCTTTGAATTGAATGATCCAGGCACACCAAAATGCCAGCAAAATGAATGTAAAGAGTCGCGGTTCATTCAAAATGTGACTGAATTTCGTTAGGTCTGGACTGCAGCAGAAAACCTTCTCCCCTGCTCTCCTAACTACCGCGTAGATGGAAGGAGAATTCGGAAAATATCTTTAAGAACACCAGAAATGACTACTACTGTCCTACAGTAGTGTTACGATAACAAGAGAGACGCGCACCCTTCGGTTGGCTGTGCTACGTTTTGTGTGCTCAATCCCACACTGAATTTTATTGTTATCTCGATGGCAAACATGTTCTGGACCGATACCTACTCTCATGGGGATATGCTTAGATTGAAATCTGGTAAAACTCTGCTTCACTCGAATGATGTGCTTGCAGAATCTGGCAGTCATGTTTGGATTAAGAAGCGCATATGTGCTGGATGGCAGTGTGCGCCCAATAGCACACCTCCTGCCAAGATGACCGTGTCCTCAGTGGACAGCACCAACGTTCGCTCTCTCTTCGCAAATATCTCGGATTTAACTTCCCCCCTGAACACACGCATTCATTCCAACCCACGTGTCGTATGCATTCAAAACACCTGATTTAATCAAAACGTTGAGGATGCTCACGTGCAAGACAGGACAGACAACATAGCAGGATGAAAAATAAAGACGGTGTGGCAACGTACGTCAACACTTCTTGGTGTAGCAAGTCTGAAGTTGTATTTAGCTATTCTGAGAAATCCATTTTCTGTTTCTTCGTACGTTTTCACCCCAGATTTTCCCGATATAAATGTACAGTTATTACTACTGTGTATGTACCTCCTTCGTGCTCCCAATCAGAGATATCTTCTATCTTTGATTATTACATTCCGTTGTTGGTTCTAATGTTAGAGGAAAACGTTCATTTGGCTGTTGGTGACTTCAACCATGCAAGCCATTTCCCTCTGCTTGTTTTTTGCGTTCCACTTTTTGTTGACACACTAGGGTTATGTGTTTGCTGAATATCCAGCTCTCGAGGTGTATGAAGCCATTTGGTGACTTGAACTGACTTGCTTTCTTTTGGCTCATCTGATTTGCCTCATGCTCCTACCAGGGGCAGCTCTATACTTGACAAGGTAATCACAAACCATCAAAATCTGTTTTCTCTCAAACCAGTGGCCGCAGTCGCTACCAGTTTCGGTCTTTTCAGCGACACATTGAAATCGATCTTCCATTTTCGCTGTCCCATGGAAACGCTATTCTTGGCAACGGCAAATTTGCATTTTCTAGTTTTAGCTCACTATACAGCTAAAGAAACAATCCTATAAATCTCACCATCATCCTACTGTTAAGCACTGGTTTAACTTAATTAGGAGTGAGATAACACTTGTAAACAGGACGTTCGTTTCCCAAATTCTACAAAAGAAAAACACAAGGCCTTAGTGGCAAAGAATTCTTCTTCTCTGCACTCCCAAACAAGTTCTATTCTTCTTTGTTAAACAATGCGTTTTCCCTATTTTACTTTACTTCCCCTCTGTAGAACATTCCGGTATATGAAAACAAAATTTTAAAACTATCCGTCATGGATTGGTGATAATAATCCGTGTATCTTTAATTTCTGCTGAGCCATTAAACACAGAACTTATTAACAGTCATATGAAGTCTGGTGTGAATTTTGCCAATAAGATTGTAAACAACTCCCTTTTACGATGTCATCATCCCATCGCCTAATAAATGCTTGCAAACTACTTGAAAAGGGCTTTCCGAAAGGGTCGAAACGTTGTTATCAACGCCTTTGCGTTTTGGTTTTCATTCGTCGTGGCTAAGACAAGCTAATTTCCTCAATAATCATGAGCACGACGCCCAAGGTTTTCACTTAGATCCGTTCCATCCATGGATCTCGTGTTATTACTGTTGATTGCTTTTTAAAACACTTTAAATTGAAGCGTTTTTCTGCCGCTTGATAGATATGATATTTAGGGATTTGACTGAATATGGGTTAACTCAAACCAGATACGCCTCGTACTGTTGGACAAACGTAACACCTTTGGAAACCGATACTGAGCAGATAATTTTTCGGGAATAACCATCTCTGGTCTTCCGGCCTCGTGTCGTTAAATAGGTCCCCGGTCTTTTGTTTGATAAGAACGTTTCTTTCTTCAACGAATTCACAAAATTTACTGCTTCACATGCACACATATAAAAGCGTTTAAAGGTTAATAAAACTCACCATCCAGTCGACGGAGGTTATGGGATTTTTGTGTGGCAAGAACAGTATGTGAATCTCCTCAATTTTGAGCACCAAATAATTCGACTTTAGAAATTCCCTATGAAACAAGAGGAACATGATATTGCAAGTACATACCTCAATTATGATTTACCTGCAGTGTCATGAATAAGCATTTCAATAACTACTGCTAAACACGCTGATATTTAGAGTTGCATCCGTTAAGACCAGGTTGACTTTTATGCACCCCTCATTTACTCGTGTAGAACTCGCTGAAATCTTTGTCCGATATAAAAAGATTTTCCCCCACCTATTTCGGTTGGCTGGATTATTTTGTCTGTATTGTCTGTATTGGTTTTTTGTAATCGTTTTCCTAGTTATTTTTTATTATTTGATTCATTTCATCATATCAATTGGAAATAAATGTACTTCGCATTGTTAACATAGAGTATTTAATTTCGCTTCATCTTTAATTGGAATCGGAGCTTGCTGTTATCCATTCAATACCATTGAAAATGGTCAATTAGGATTTAAACTGTTAATCTAGTAGTTCTTCTTTTATCATGGTTTCAGCCGGTTGTCATTCCGTGCCGAGGGAAAATACCGTCACCTATCCGGACACTCGTGGTCGCTCGTCGACACGTCGTGGAATTCCCACAAAAGCCTCACTTCCCGATAGCGCGCTGTTGGAGCAAAGTTCTGTTCAGACAAGATGTGAGAAGTTAGTGTCTTGTGATTCTGAAGAATTTCAGTCTTTGTACAAACTGCGCGATCGGGCGGAGAAGCAACTAGCGGAAATGATAACCGCGATGAAAGTAAACTTTTGTGCTCAGTCTAATAGTCGAGAGACTCAGAACATCAGTCCAGCGAACTCCCCCATACCATCTTCACGGGTCGTGGCTTGGGCTGAAGAATACGGACGTATGAGTATGTCTCATGGACATCGTTCCCCTTGCCGCGACGTGCGAAATGATAGACTCCGCATGGCTGCAGAGGCTCGAGCTTCTAATGGTTCGTAATTTTGAAACGTTGCGCTCATCCCGAGCCTATTTATGTTTAACTTTTTTATGATATTTCACCCTGAAAGCTAATGTCGTTGAATATTACACTTTTTCATGTAGTATGGTTTCATTACCTCGCAACTGACTCGAATTACAGATCGTTACAACTGTACCGATAGTATTTTCTAAATAATGGTTGTATTTTATATCGCGGGGGAGTAACCTACATCTGAGGGATGTGAAATCTGATGAATAAATCACGACCCCGCTTTGAAACGGGGGTTTCACACACCTCCCGGCTGTACTGAGGATCAGGCGATAGTTATTTGGTTGTTTATCTTTTATCTTAAACTGGGCAAGGCGGCAGTAAGGTGCTGACAAAGAAAGCACAAATTGAATTATCGATAGCAAGTGTTCTTTCCTCATGATTCTATTGAAAATACGGAATAGTACTAGATGTAAATGAAGTTTACAGACATCCTAATAATGAAAAAAGGATATACCTGTTTGCCGTAGGTTTTGATGACAGTTATCTGAGCTGTCTGTTGCCCGGCTTCCTACCTGACCAATATAATCATTTTCTTATTTGATTAATCATTCCGCTTCGAAGGGTTTCCGTGACCGCTTTTAGATCACTACCCACTACTACCCACCGTCTGGTGACTATAAATATGCAGCATATTCCATCAAAATCAAATGTAGATGTTTGGATGCTGGAACTGTTATCCGATTACAAAACTTGATGAATCCATGCTAATGCGGGATAGTTTTTTATTGTTTTTCCACCTCAAGGCATAAACTTCTGCTGCGTTCAAATTTTGCAAAACTGAGAGTTTTAAAACTTTTGTGGTATGTTTATGTTCAATATTTTGGCGTTACATAACAAATCACTTTCTACCACTTTACTTTTTCATCTACGCATCCGGTTTCCAGGTGGTGTAACTTGGTTTCAGCCCTTCAGTCCAGTTCCTGTTCTTAATGAAGCCTCGTCAAGTAAGCAACCTCTGGTTAAAATCATCCGAGAGCCGTCGAAAGCGAATTATTCTACTCGCGGAGACACGCATCCTATAGACAAACTGAAATCACTTGCGACTCACGAACTACGGAACACATCAACGACCATCTCCGAAAGAGTTATGGATGATTTCATTCCTGTAACAAGTTCAGTTTGCAAGCCTTCTGATTCTGTAGTTACCAGATGTGTTCGCGACACTCTGGTCGTATGTGAGACTCAGAATGCCCATCGGCGGAGTCCATGCGGAGATTTGATGATTTCCAAGATTGAATCCGGAGCGAATTGTGAACGAGTCAAGATTCCCGTGTCTGCTGTAAAAGAAAATAAAAGCAGCTCACCGCCCTTGGATACGGAGGAAGAACCAACTGAATGTAAGTATTTAACACATTTCAAATAATTATTGGCTTGCCTTTTGTTGCTCTCTAATTCTTTCGAGAAACGACCGATAGGCTGAGAACATGGTTGATTTTGAGGCTGCAACTTCAAGTCCAAGTTCACGGTTTGTTTATATCTTGACTGGCTCCGGGGTAATTTTGTTTTAGGTTGATAGAGAAAGATG
>UZAN01039587.1:28510-39049 GCA_900618425.1 Echinostoma caproni
AAAGAACGAATTAGATTTATCTTTCCCTGAAGGGGGAAAAACTATGGAAATGTATATACTGTCCATTCCACGTTGCTTTCCTATATACCGGTAACTGGATGAAACTGTCGCTGCGACGTCTTATAAGTACGTCTAACAACGCTAGACTATTGTCCTTTTCCTTTTTCAAAGTAAAGTTTACGCTCGAATGGACATTGTTGAACTATCCAAGCAACCGATTGGTGTCCACATCTGCATCTGCTATACATAATAAGTCAATAACGTATCGTCTTTATAGGGTACGCTATCTGATACGGGGTTCAACGAGATCGTTCTCAAGTTTGGCCATAAAGATATCAGCGAATAATGGCCCTAAAGGTAACCCCATTGCAACCCCATCCTTCTGACGATATAATTCACCATTTATTTGAAACTGGACGATATGCGTGCATACAAATAATAATTGTTTCAGTTCATCCAATGGAATGTCCATATCGATGCTGTTCTCTTTAATAAATTCACATGTAATTGATAGTTTTAATGATTGGCACATTCATGAACAAAAGTTAGAACGTCATCCTCATCTCTGTGTGTCTTCCAAATGCATACGTTTTCGTTTCTAAATATATCCCGCTTTGTCTGTATGGCATAGAGCATGGTATTACTCTCGCACTTCTGTTCTTTGCAGCTTTCTTTTCCGGTGCGGTTACCACTCCAAGAGGTATTGCATTTGCTTTATCCACAGTCCCAGAGCATCATTCATCTAGGACGTACCCCGTGATGACCGACCGGTCAGCTATATCCGAAATTATTCGGTATGAAGAGGAGGGACAACCATTGTGCCACGATTTACAAACCCTATTCAAACAGCGCATGGCACATTGGATTTCTCGTTCAAAAGAACGTCAGAAGCGGATCAAATTGGCCGCATTTGAGCGTCGATACAGTCGAGCCGTGCAGGCGGAACGTGTTCAGCTGTTCCGCGCATCTCGGGACTTGTGCACTTTGCAGCAAGATGCGCACGAAACTGCGCGCTCCGCCTTGCGCGATGCTGTCTCTTGTTGCAGTGCTCAATCGAGGGAACCTGTTCAGAAGACTACACCGAGATCACGCCAATCGTCTATTTTCAGTGGACTTTGTTCGCCACACGTTCATCCGAGTCCCAAACCGATCAGTTCAAGTAAGCTTTGTTTCAATTTCGGCGATTCACCAGGATGAAGTTTGATCACTTCCGATATAAATTGTGAAACACTGATTTGCTCAACGAGGTTGGCAGTATGTGTTCAGCTGTCAAATTAATGTTCAACATGGCCATAGTTTACTAATATTTGAAAGCGACAGTTAAATAGTCATATATCTTGTGAGGAAAAGATGTCATAAATATTACGCTGTTTATATATAAATCAATATTGAACCATGAATAAACAAACAATTGTTTTGGGAAAAGGAAACTAGCCTCGGTTATGTGGGGTTAATTTCATCTTCGGACCGAATGTGGAATTCTCAGTGATCACATAATTGTTCAAACTGTTGTTTGGCAGATTGAAGTTTTTATGTCGAGATTGTTAAAAGTTGAGTATCCTCAGTGGGATTCGAACCCACGCACGGACGCCACCTTCGCCTTGTGTGCAATGCACTATCAGTTGAGCTGCGAGACCACACCGAGAGTACTGATGTTTTCACATTCGAATTACCCATCCGGTGAATTCCGAGGAAGACCTGTCGGGGCAGTCAACTTGCCTGCTAACTCGTGGATGCCATATGCCTCTGTAAGTTGGATGGGTAATTCGAATGTGAAATGATCAGTGCTATTGGTGTGGCCCCGTAGATCATCTGGTAGAGCGTGCACTGTACAAAAGCATAGGCGGGATCACAATTGTTAAGTCATCCGATAGTTGGGGCCACTCGGAATATAGAGTGTGTGTGGGGGTGGGTGGGTCAGGGGAGCTTAAGCGCCTGCACATATTGTTTTTGGACACACAGAGGGGGTTGTGCAGACGAATTCCTACCACTTCCGCTGGGGTCAGCATACGACATCGAACCTGCCTTGATAGTCCATCACGAACCCGATACAGGGGACTGAACGCCTTGGTCACATTCGCAATGTTATTTGTTTCAACTAGATGCGAAACCTCTGCACCAGTTAGTGACCTAATCGTTCTTTTTTTCAGCCATGTGGGATGGCTAACCGTGCGACCTACGCACGTTCCACAGGAACACGTGAATGAGTACACAACAACAGAATCCGGTATTTTGTCCTTTAGTTGTAAACACAATTGGCTGGGACGTGAACAAAACATTGCACTTTTCTGCATAGGTCTCACTAACAGCATCAGATAGTCTTCCTTGTATTACCTTCTACAAGTAGTATTAAGAAGCAGGATCTGTGGGATATATATCCTGTCAGGGAGAAGTATCACCTGTTACTGAAGAACTGTCGCACCACCTTGGGGCATTCAACTAGCTTTTCACGCCTAATTGATGCTGATTTCTCACTTGTAGCTCAAAGCAGCTTATCCCCTGTGGGTAGCAATTATGTTCTGATGGATCGCTCCCCAAGTTCCCTAAACTAAGTTAAACGTGTATGGGACTTTTTAAATTGACCACTTAACCACTGCTCTGCTCTTTTGCAGTTCGTATTTGGTTTTATAAGGGTTGGAGCTGTTCCCTAAAATGAATTGCCAAGTGGTTCTGAGAATCCCGCTGATACTTTCCAAAATGCGTTAAAAATGTAACAAACGCTAAGAAGCTCGATCTATGTGTTTTATCTTTGAGATCATTGTCTGCCGGTTGACCGGACGGAAGATAGAATGCAAGACATCACGGAGAAAACCCCAGTATATCTGCTATTCCATCAGTGCTCACTTGATTGATTTGCTCATTTTTCGTCTTTCCACTCACACCAACTGAAACATTGTTGACGAGATCAAGCGAGAAACAGTCAAGCTTCAAAGACCGACTCGATTGGGCAACTTAGGTGTTCGAACCCGTCCAAAGGGCATAAGATCCAATGAACCGTACACCAGTCTCCAACGGGTTGTGGCTTTCACAAACCGGCCTGTCGCCTTGCGGGTCAAACATTTTCGAATATCATTTAAAAGCAGCAATCGTTTGTGTTGGAGCTAGTGAGGAATAGCTGCATCTGAACCTGAGACAATGCACACTTTGCCTGTGCATACTAGACAACATCTCACTGTTAGTGCATTTTCTAGATTGGAAATGCTTCGTCATCCCGTTTTACGGTGATTGATTTATATATGGACTAAAAGCAGTGATGTGTATTCGAACTGCGGTTTCTTGTATATGTCGTTTATAAGTGGGATTTCAGCATGTAGGTACGTCGGGATTGGCTAACGATTTTCGAGAATGAGATCGGAAGGCATCAGTAAGATGAGTTCGCAGGGTATCACCTTGGTTTATGGAGCACATACAGTGCTTTTAATCCGATTTTCCCGTAGTGTAAAGTGAGCTTCGGCATGAAGATACATGAAAAATATCCCATATTGTCCCATCGTTCGTTATTTAATCAGAATGGTGCTTATTTATTCTTCAACAAGGGAGCCAATGGTGCGCCTGGTGCACCTAGATTCCTGTAACTTTGTCCTAGTTTATTCTTGCCGTTTGAAACATTGAGTTGCAGGTTTGAGGGCTGAGCAAAAGGTTTCCGGATGCACAAAAGATTTATTTGTCACACAAACATAAGCTTTACGTGTTTCCGAAGCATTCTCCACTAGCGTTCGTGCACGGTTCCATGCACTTGAACCGTTCGGTGGAACAGCTCTACTATGCCGAAGTGAGTGAGCCTTCGACCAGTTCAATGGAAGCCATGGACACGACCACCATCTGCTTTGCTACGCTGCTCTCGCTTCGAAATTTCTGAGGCTGCACCTCACCGACCGGCGTTCACTGAGCCGATTGTTGCTTGGTCCCTGGGTCGAAACTGCACAGCCAGGTTTCATCACCACTAATGATCTCTCGAACTGATTTTGAACTTCTCCCATCAAACCTGGCAATTATGGTGCGGCACCAGTTCATCTAAACTGCTTTCTGTTCCTCATTGAGCTGATGGGGTACTCATCGTGCACCAATCTTTCTGAGGCTGAGCTTTTCATGTAGGACAGTTTGGATTGATGCCAATGGCTTTTATCAGCCGTACCACTGTCAGCCGCGCATTCTTCTCCATCATCGCTTGCACAGGAGCAATACTGTCCGCTGTGGTGTCCTCCACAGGTCGACCATACCGCGCCTTATCGTGCAGGGATCACCTGTCTTGCTTGAATTCCGCAAACTACTCAAACACTGCTTCTTATATGTGTGTCATCTCCAAAGGCAGCTCGCAAACGATCAACACTTTGGTGCTACTTTAAACCACATTTGTAGTCGTAGAAATTCATCTCGCTCCAGTGACATAGACAGTTTCATTTTTACAGTTCGAATATAGCGACCCTCGTATAACCTGTCAGCTGTGCTCGGCTGTGATAACATTCGGTTTTGTGGGTTGCAATCATTAAACAATATCCACAATAGATCGCAGTTCACGTTTTCCTTGCCCGGCCACCTGCAGCTTGTACTCGTGAACTGCGTATTCGGAAACGTTTTAGTCAGCGCTTATATTCAATAACGAAGAAGGCTATTATGGAATTTTAAGATATCTCGCGCACAGACTTTTTGAACACATAGCAGCATAGTAGCATTTTAAACTGCGAAATTACTTCGTTTAAAGGAATTGAGTCACTCAAAACGATTACTTCATTCCTCCCACTGAAGGGTTATAGATGAACCGCAGATATTTTGACTATAGGACAGCTTCATTTCTATTGGCAGAGTAATCACATGTAGTTACAACGCGCATACCGAATGCTCGGTTTCCTGTCGCCGGCTTGCCACATTTGGCTTGTCGTTAGCAGTTTAGAGTGTGCTGTGACAATTCTACCAGTGTTACTATGTGGTGTAGGGGTTTTGCAACGGGTAGGCGATAAATGCAGACCTCGGTATTCACATACTACTGTCTACTCCATATGGCTGAATTTAAGTGGGCCAATCGAATAAGCAATGGTGAATTTAGTGTAAGGGTATCTGGTAATCGTGGTCTCATGGGGCTCAGTATACGCAATTCGCAACACCTGAGACACCGGTTGCGCAAGTTATGAAATAGCTTTCCTCATCGTGCAGTATTTGCCGAGCCAACTGAGATAACTAAAAATTGATATAAGAGTATGAAAAGCTGAAGCATGGGGATTAAATATTTTTTTCCAATTGGCGTCTGAGCGTCAGTAGAGTCGATGGTTAAAAACAGAACCATAACCGCCACAATAAAGTGCAGGGCTAATGGCATAGACTAAAATAAACTTGGAAATAGGGTAAAGTATCGAAAGCAATGACATCGATGCAGCTGCTCACCTTCTGCATGCATTCGGTTCACCTGAACTTGTTACTGCTTTGTGCTTTTACTGCATCTATTTACTTTTTCATGATTGCTGCAATATGTGGGCAGGAAACAGTAACAAGTAGAAACCGGCGCACTGAATTACACGGTTAATTGGAGTATAAACTGATACTAAGCTATTCACCTTGTGGTCTGTATTGTCATGAAGCTTTCGGCTTATTAGCTTTGCGGTTTCTGTCCCTATTCACATCTTGTTCAAAATACCCTGAATGTCTGGCGGCACAACTTACACATACTGTCTTATTCAACCTAAAGAATGTCGCAGTTGCGCTTTACCTATTGACAGATGGCATTTCGATGTGTAACCCAGTCATACAATTTACATTAAAACTAGTTTGAATTGACCAAAATTCGAAAACCAAATATTTACATATTCAATCATATTTGCATGATTTTGTACTGCACGATGGTTCATGCCAGACCACTTGGGTTCTGATGGGCAAGATAGATGATAATCATTTTTGGTCGACTTTAGGGGCCACTGGCTGCAAATTTCCCTTTTAAAGATAACATTACCAAACGATCCACATGGATCATTGTGTGTAAAACTAGCTTTGTCTTTATCAACCACTCATTGATCGCTGACAACCATTTAGCCTGTTATTCTGTATCCAAGCCTTAAAAAAATATTCACAGAAATGTGAGGCATGTCACTTTTTACTACCAATCTGTTGAACCCTGTGGACTTCGAATCTGCCAGCTGTTGATTAATTTCATCTTTTTTATACTTATTATTATTTTTTCTCCACAACAGGTCAGAAATGTGTACAACCTCAGTCACGAACGCGTGCTTCTATCACCCGGGTCCGGTATGTCTTATGAGTTGTGAATTGGCAAAACAGTTGTCTGTTGAACTTCTGGTCACGAAAACCTTTTTAAAACTTTCTTACTCTCCTGTTTTGTGTTAACAATCCACACAGTGTGAACATGGGGTTTAGGGTCCAAGTTGAATTGTGGTTGCGTTTATTGGGGGTTCGAAAATATCTGGCATTTTGCTTCCAGTCAACCATTGACGAACATAGTCCGGTCACGGAGCCGTGGTTCATTTGCTTTGCATGACTTTCGATTTTCCGAATGGAACAGTTTGAGCTGTTTTCGCTCTATTATTTCTACGTGGCACATTGAACAGTATTGAGCGATCATTTTTCAGCTCGGAGTTTTAATTCCTTTTCATTTGGATTTTTGACCTACCTGTGAATAATGTTTCATTTCTATCTTGTTTTGCTATTGCCATATTGGATTTTCTGTTTATTTTTTGAAAAGGTTCGTCACAGTTTTTCTTCGATGTCAGTTGACTATTTGACCGTGAAACCGAATGACCACCCTATATGTACTTATCTGAATATTATCTATAGAATCATCGTGGACCATTCGGTATCCCACGTGTCATGATCTTCCCCTTTTCCGTTATCGTCCTACGTGCGTAGAAATACCACCATATATAAATCTCTGACACATTTCGCCAATCTCGTATCTTTGATGCGAAGCTACGGGAAAGGGAGAGCGGTGGATAAAGTCTACTCGAGCATCAATTTTTGGTTCTCATCTCTTCCCTTTGTTTTATCGTTTCTAGCCTTTTTGCATTTTCTCCACGAACAGCACAACGTCATCGTGTAGTCTTGACTAAAATCTAGGTGAATACACTAACTGAATTCATGCTTTCGCCATGCAGTGACATTTAGCCAAATATACTGTTTAGCAAATAATTTTCCTCCTCAAATTGTATATATAATTTGCAGAAGTGATGTAGCTCTAGAGTTCATTCGGTGTATTCCGGTGGATATTGAAGAAGGGGTGCCGGCATAGGTAGCTAACATAGTAACTGGATGGATGATAGGAATGTGAAAAATCGGCGCTTTCAATGTGGCCTCGTAGTTCAGCTGGTAGAGTGTGTGCTGTACGAAAGCGGAACCTGCGTCGGCAACACAAGAATTGTGCGCAATGCTGATAGGTCCCATCAAAAACGAAATAGTTGTTCACTACTCTTTATCAGCCTTCACATAAATTCTTGGATAAACAAAAAATGTGTTATCAATGTGAAGAATAACAGAATCCTGACGGAGCGAAACACAGTGGACCTATTCGGAGACGCTGCGGTCTGTGATAATCGGATGATGTAATCGAGTTGTTTTTTTTCAGTTTATATTCTATGGTACCTATCCAATTTTCAGAGTAAATGAGATTGAATCAATACGCAAGTACAATTTGTCGGTTTAGTGATGAATCTGGGACATCCACACAGTCAGTCCCCTGATTGATATTCGCGCCTCCTCAAGTGAATCTATTTAGGATGTGGTCCACAAAAAAATTACCGGAACCCATAAGGAATAAAAGCTGTGAAATTACGGGATATATTACCCCGATTCGCTGATTAGTAAAAAGCTGGGTTTGTTAACAGATTTCTATAGCTTTGATCGATTCCTTCAGTCAAATGAATTGCCCGGTTTCATTAAAATTAACGTTCACTCTCAGTTTCTCCCTACCGCATGATTTACTGGTTTAGATAATATACTTTGCTTGGTGATGGAAAGTTTTGGTCATCCGGGGAGGAGGACTAACAGAGGATACGCTTATCTTTGGGTCACGTAGGGGGGGGGGGCTGAACGGGAAGCAGGTGTTTGCGGATTTATCATTCACTCATCAGTCGACAGATCAATGTGTCTTCGTGCTATTTATTCTCTTTCCAGTCAGCAATCGACAACTTGAGATCAGCGACTATCCTCTAGGGATTTTTGTCTTAGACTAATCCTGATTGCCTTATGTTGTACCCAGTACATGCATAGGATCCGTCTGTTCTAGTTAAGGACATATATAAAACTTGCTCAAATATTTTAAACTATAGGTCTACTTTCCCAGTTCCATCAAAATCAACTAAATTTTTCCCTTGATGGCATATTTGCCTGATAAATCAAACCAAAAGGTACTCAAAAGTGATTGAAAATATTTTCTGCGCATTGACCGATTTACTGTGTTTTTCATTTTTCTAGGGTTTTAACTTTTTTCATAAGTCAGCCTATGCAGACTTTGTAACAATAGGTTTGTGGACGTTGGTTCATATCGTGTTGTGTGGTGCTGACAATAGAACAGGGAAACAAAGCACTGGAAAGCAGACTGGGATATACTGTATTAAATTAAACAAAAGGTGGACCAAATAAAGTTCCAGTTCGACATGGTCGGTTTACTGAAATAACAACAATTTGTTGAACAAGTTTGTTTTCACCGCTTCATCTGCTGACCAATCACGGTGCGGAGCACCGGGTAACAATGTTAGGAGACAGGAAATCTCGTTGTTAGTCTTATTCAAACAGCTTGTTCACAATGTGGGTGGTGGGGTTAATGAGACGTGAATGTTTAAATACTTAGAGTGTGAGTGGTATATTTACTTTTTAGTTAGTAAAACAGAGACAAATCAATTTTTTGCCCAGATAGGGTTGTTCTGTTTCCTAATGATACTCTTGTAATTTTTCTGCACACTACCACAAGTTGGTTTTTATACTCCATACTAAAATGCTGTAATTTGGATTAAGCTCATCTGTTTTTGGGCTATACATTTCCTGACATGTTTAGAATAAACCCACTAAACGTAGGCGATGCACATGGTTACCAACATAAGCAAACTGGGAGACGTTTTCTGTATCCAGCCCAATGCATATAACGCTCACTTAACACCAAACTACTTTATCCACTGATACAGTTTGTTTAGTCTGAGAGACACAAGAAATAAGTTCAGAGGTTTTAGGCACTTCTCCTTATCGGGTAGGCATTTTTTGGCTCGTGTGTGTTTTGTTTGGCAGGCCAAATTGCCCAAAGAACTAAAAAAACGGAGGAAAAGCAAACGGGGTGTGTTTGCAAATGGCCAGCCGTGAAGTCTGAAACCAGCACCCATTTAGAGCAATAAATTGGAATAATAACTATATAGGAATAAATAAAATCTATTTTATGGTCCTTCCGAAGAACGAGAACGCGCTCACTGACAAACCGGTTACCGAATCTTCTCAACTGTATTGGGCATATTTCAAGTCCATGCAATTTCCGGAATTTCGGTCCTATTGGAATCGCACTCATTTGGACCACTTTTCGTAAACGCCTATACAGATTGATTCCGTTCGTCTCTCACCCCTTATTGTTATTGCATACATGGGTCCATTTATTCCATCTCTCCGCTCATTTTTCAGACCAATGCTCCCTAGGGACCAACAGCGACGCGCTATGGAAAACAAACTGTCGCAATTGCGCACCAATCGTTTGCGGATGAAAATCTACGGTGAGGTGAGCAGTTTATTCGATTACACAATGCAAAGATTATAAGTTCCTTTGGTGCGTATCATCGACCTGCGTCGGTTTTTTTATACTTCGTTAGATTGGCCACTTTTCATCTGTCTAAATTCCTAACCTGGAAACTGTGATAGATTATGTGATCAGGCTTTAGTATCCAAAAGATGAAGAAGTGAATCTACGATGAATCGAATCGAAACGGACAATAAATCCTCCTTGACTTATAACTACAATCGATTGTCGTTTCTGTTTGTACGTGATTGAGATGGCCGTGTTATGTGTTTCTTGGATTTCAGATCTACTTGCGTTTGTTCAATATGCAAACCGAATGACAGACTACATTTTTCCAGCAAGTGTTCTTAGAGAGTAGCTATGTTGTTCTAAATAATATTAACTCTCGTAAAATATTCCCATTGATGCATAAGGACAAAGTAGAAACGCGAAGAAATTTATCTTCGCTATATCGGTTCAGGCATTTACATATTTAGTTCCATCAGTCAGTCGATTCATACAAGGCCTAAGCGGATGTTGAGTAAATGTCTGTGTTGGTTGACAACAAACTATTTGATGGTCTACTGACTAATCGATCTGTATATGTAATGCCTGAAGCGATATATCAAAAAGACTTATGGACTGTTATTCCAGAATAAACCCATTGTAACATTAAAACACAAGTCCGAAGACGAACAATTGTTTTGGAATGATTCAAAATCGTACCTGTACAGATCATTTAAGGGTTTGTTAATAGTGGGGACACATTTTCACGCTGGGTCGAAAGGCCATTCGGGATGGGGAGAGGGAAGGGGTGGGGTAAACCGTATTTGTCTGTGTTCGGGGGG
>UZAN01039587.1:50407-63003 GCA_900618425.1 Echinostoma caproni
ATCATCTTGTCGGGGTTTCCAATGGAGTGCGATTGGTTGGATTCACTTGAAGTTACGGCGGATTCACTTGAAGTTGAAAAGATATAGTTCTGAAGTGCCCACACAAACTGTTGAAAACAGATTTTTATCTTTTCAAATCATTGTTCATGATGCGTTCGTTTGTGTTCTGCATGCACGAGGACTTTGGGGACCAATTGGTGGCTTACGCTTATATGATGACGTTGTCATTGTTGGAGGAAAGCAGCGGTTCGCTCACAGAACAAGGACGTTTGGAATAATTCACAGTTTGTTCGTCGCATGATTGTAAAATAAGTCAAAAGTTTTCCAGCTCCGCTGGCGTAATTTTAAAGGCGATGGAGGTGTAGATTGAGCTGTAACCTAATTATTGTAACTTTACGATGCAAAGCCGGACACCAAGTGTAATGAATGAGAGAATGGGATTGCCGTCTAATCGTGCATCCATTCAGAACACGGCCTTAATCATTCGAAAACCACCGCTCCATTTTTGCCGCTAATTTACTGTAAGGTACAACCAGGATGTTCTGATACCTTCAAAGTTTACAAGGGAAGTATTCACTATCATTATCTTTACTTGAGTTCAGAGACATTTTGTGAAAGGCATCTACCAAGACAACAAATAGCTCCGAAATTCTGTGCGGTAAAATCCACTCCCAACAAAATCTTTTTGCAGTGATTTTTCTTGTTTCCAACTTCAAACAATAAACCATAGAGCAAGACTATTGATTTCAACTAGTGACGATTTGGAACGCCTTTGTTTTTCTCATTTAGGATGTACTTTCGGTTCACGTACTGCAGTCAGAGTTCCGTCACAAATCAATGCTGTCTGCTGAAGTCCCAGTTTTGTCTCAATCTTCATCGATCCAGGCGTAATCTATTCATTCGTTGCGCTTCTCGGTCCCAATTTGAACGGATGTATTGCACTGCTTAAACAAAGTGATGCATTGTGACGTGATCAGACTGTTGAAAGGAAAGAATAATCTTTCAATTATACAATTCGAGAACAAACTGGCGTGCTTTCGGTATGCGGATTTTTTGAACGTACATAACTGGTGATTTCGGGGAGGGAAGGAAGGAAGGAGGGGGGGGGGGGGGGAGAACACGGTGAAATTCGTCAACTTAAATGCGAAAAATAACAGCAATGGGTACACTATGTTAACCCGCTGAACTAAAGAGGATTAGTTTGTCTCAAGTAAATTATCGTTGTGATAAACAATCTATTTTCTGTGTTTTATATGTCACGCTTGTCTACATTCCCCGAGAAATCATCACTTACATTGGAACTGTAGTTCACAAAATTGACCAAGTTGCTATTTTGACCTACCTTAACCCTATTGAATTTGTCTACTTTCTTGACCGGATATCCGTATCATGAGGCATGAAATAAGAAAATAAACGCCGATGCAGTCATATCCTTTCTCTCTCTTTTGCATCACATTTAAAGAGAGCTCACTTGTTCATTTTTCATGAGGCAAATTGACTATTAGTGCTGAATCACAAAGTGCGACGGTGAGCTACACACACGGAATCTCATTGCCTGATTGTACTCCGATAGGAGCGCGACCGGTCTGTCCTCTCTGACCGACAGTGGCTGGGTGATTTCCCTGAGATGTGGATGCGATCAACAAAGGGTCGGGACTAGCACGACGAGGCCATCATCGGTTATCGAAATAAGATGAGAATGCCAAGGCGTTGATCTTTTTTTCGCACAAATTTGTAGCATGAGAAAAACTGGTGGTAATTGCATTTGTGTGATCAACTTTTCCTCATCATGTTCTTAACGGTTAGGTTGACTGTAGAAGTTCACTGATGGGTGCTAGCTGAGATGGGTGGGTTTGGTAAGAAACACCTAATTGGCAGTTAATTACTGCCTCGGATATTTGATTCATTGTCCTGTTTTTAAGAATGTAAGATGATCCACACTTGAGTGAAGTGATTCAATGTTTGGTGGACAGCATGATTAAAAATGCAGTGATTTAATCCATCATAGAAAGACTCGTTGGCGAGGATTTGTGTAAAGTGAAAAAAATATTCAGTCTTTTACGGTTATCATTTTCTTGTTACACGTGTATATATTGTGTATGAGGAAAAAATACATTATTTCTGATTCAGAATCTTTGCCGTCTGTTTCAAAAATAGTTTTTAGCATATCCAGTTTTGTATTGGATATTCAGGCGTGAAACTACTTTTAAACGTTTGACACGATTCAGAGGGGGGTGCACTTATTGGAACTCATTTTAATGTGGGGATATAACTTAAAAACTCAGTGATGTCAAACCGCTCGGACGTGATTTGCGATTGCATTGTCCCTGGTGTTAAGGAAGGTGTGCATGAGGACACAGCATTAGTACCCAGATTCATTGAAAGGCATTACCACTCTGTGAGCAATTTCACAGTCGCCTTAAAGAAGTCCAGAGTATTTTCATCAGTTCTGATCCAATTTTTCACGGATCGTTTGCAAATTCGAACAACTGTTCCAACTTTTCAATACTTCTTGACAAAGTACGATCAGGTTGAACGAGCACATTGACTAAGGTTGGCGAAAACGCCAACAATTTACAATTGTTTTTATTTGGTTTTATTCGGATTGGTGATCAGATGGGTATATTGAGGCGTTTTCGTACACAGAACTCAAACAGTTCGCTTTGAAAAGTACTGACATATGGAGTTTGAAACATGTTCAGTAGTTCCTGCTTTCGTCATTTGCATATAGATTACTCAATGAGGAGTATCACAAGGACCTTCGTAAGTTTATATTTGTTGATCATTGTATGCATCAATCAAATATGACAAATTATAACACGGTCTCTCTCTTATATTGATGATTCTCCAATCATTTTTAGCAGTATTCTTGGTTCGAGCATATCAATTTTGCGATACACTAATTCTGGTTTTGAACCGGGTTTTCAAATTAACAGGTGAAAGATGACTCTTGGTCTAGTTTACACTGTTACACAACAAACAGTAATAAGTGAAAACTAATCGGATGATGATTTGATTATCAGTAAACCACATACATCGTTCTCAGCGCAATGGATTTGTGCAATCTATTTGTTGTCAAGTGTTCCCTCCATCAACGATAGGGGTCAGTTGCCACGAAAAAGATTCCGGGCCCGGAAGAGCGATTTTATCCAAGTAATGGCACCCTGGCAGTACCCGTCCATCAAACTCTAATGCGTACACCAACAAAAATAATTCTATACTGCATCGGTGGTCGCGGAGGATAATCAGGACCGCGCTGCCCATTCGATCTAGCGATATGAGTAGGGAAAAGTGGAATACTGCTCAGACATCCCAAACTTTGTTTAACTCTTTGTCTTCCGTACGAACCCCTTTTCTCTTACCGCTTCTTCCGATCCGTAGTATTCTCTCAGACAACCTGTTCGTCACCCGCCAAAGTTCTTTGCCAAGTAGCGCGATAAATAGTTTACGACAAAATACTTCGCGTATTCTGAAAGGTTCGTCAGTCACAGAATCTGGGGGTCTTCCACGTGAGGATGCAGATGCGGGTAGGTTAGCAAGCGTGTCTGGGGATCGATGTCTGCTGCTTATCGGAGACGTGAATCCAGGATCCTAGGATTATAGGCCACTCAATTGTACCGGGGTTGTCTTCGAGCTTCTTCCACTGCGCTTCAGATGATAACGAAGCCCGTTCAGTAGGCCAGTGTGGGCATTGTACTCAACAATGCAACCAAAACTGCACTACTCGATTGGATCCCCGTCAACACTAGCTTATGTACGATGCGGCTCCAAGGGTCTATTAGCGTCTAGAAAGGAAGCAACACCAAAAGGTTTTTGTTCATCATTTTATCGNATTTTATCGTATGCAGCGACAAAAGGACGATTTTTATGAAAAACTCACTGAACCCATTCGGTTGAGTAGAGACTCCGATATAGTTTTTTCGTTCGTCATGGCTAGGAAGAGCCAAGTTCCTCAATAATCATGAGTGCGACACTCAAGTGAGAGCCGTTCCATCCATGGATCGCATTTGATTAATACTGTCTTGATTTGTAACGCCTTGGCAAAATTAATCGAGTTTTAAAAAAATAAAGCGGCAAATAACCCAAAGAGTAACTAATTGGATGCGTCTTTATCCCTCCGAGTTAAACTATTCAGCCTTACCTATACGGCTCTAACGAGAATGGATGAAATCATGCTATGAGCTCTACATTACTACCAGTGCAAAAAAGAGAGTTTGGCAGTTTCCCGCAGACACCAAAAAGCTTATAATAAGTGCAGGGAAACTGAAGTGAACCTTATTATAAGAAAAACACAGTAGTGAGCAAGCTCGTTTGCTTTGTTTCTTCTACAGGCCAATACATAACAGTTTATATCAAACTCAGAACGCAGGTCTCAGGTGAACATGTTTTCGGGGAGTTCCTTCTCAAACCAGTACAATCACGTATGAAAATAGCGGGAAGGTGTTGTGTTGTTGTTGAATAGTCAAGATCAAATAATTATAGCAACAGGGTAGGGGTAGGGATACGTTCGTCTCTTGGGCCAGGGACCTTTAAGTGCCTGAACAAATGTTTTGAGCACAATTCTGGTTTCAACAAGCGGATGATGATTGCCTCGGCTGTTGTTAGCGTTTTATTTGGAACAGCCTTGGATTTGTGTTGTGGGACCCGATAAATGATGGTGAAAGCCAAATTGGCATCTATCAAACTGTGCAACAATCGAACTAGAAATAACTCCGATTCCTCGGTGTCTAAGCCAAGTGGGTTGATGTTCCTTGATGCCTGGCAGTACCCTCCCGCTAGTTTCTTGCATAAATATGATTGTACTGGCTTGAGAAGGAACTCACCGAAAACATGTTTACCTACGATTATGACTAGGGGCTTATTTTGTGATTATATCAAACTGTTTAGTAGAGGGGGGTTATCGTGGCAAAGAAATATTCAAACTTCCAGTTCCATGACCGGATAACGCTCCCAATTCGGTCTTCGCTCATGTGCATTGGTTCGGGTCATTAGGGGTGGGTGGGGGATGGCTGTGTGGTGTGTAGTGTTTGCCATGGAAGACCAAGTGTTCTTACAAATTGTTTTTGGGAGCATAGAGAGGTGGGGATTATATAGGCTGATTCCGATCGTGTCCGTTGTAGTCGGAATGCTACTCTTAAGTTGCCTAGATCGATGACTGCGAACGACGTAGATGAGTCGAAACTCCTCGGCTGCATCAACTACGTGGTTTCATTCCATTAGGTGTGAAACAATCTAACTGTCGATCGTCTTAATTACTCCAATATTCAACCAAGCCGGGTGATGCTCAAGGACTCGTTCAGATAAACGTCTGCTCGTGCGGCCAATGTATTTTGGCCCAATGCAATAGGTAATCGATATCCTTATCGGTCGACCAACGGAACAATGTCGATTATTTTCGGGGGCACCGTTCGATCGCACATCCGTACTACCGTTGGAATCAGTCAGGTTAAAAATCAACATTCTACCGCCTTGAATGAGATCAGTTGACTTTGAAGACTATTTTGAGCTAATTCTAAAAGCACTAATCCTAAGTTGTCTATATCAGTTCACAGGTGTCAAAGGTGTTTGTTATATTAGTTTATCTACGTTTGATTCGCTTGGTAGAATTTTGGTGACTTTCCTTATTCTAAGACAGTTTATCTGCGAGGCAACTATTTCTTTTGGTTAACGTTGACGTTTTGTGTTTAAACCACAACATCCTTAAGGTTTATTGTGAGCAATATATGTGGACCAATGTCAGATACATACTTTTGAATACTGCTTGAAACATGTTACTGGGAAGTTTGAAACAACAGGCTTTCTTCTATGCTGCAAAATGAACAAATAGTCTGATTTACATCATGAGTAGTCCGTATCGCGTCTAAGTTAAGCTTCACTGATATGGTTTTATCGCAGTGGCAATAACAAGCTGGTTTGGAGAAAAGAAATGTGGAGCATATCAATCAAAATATCATTCCTCAAGTTACACCAACTAACATGTATTCCTGTCTTCAGTTCCATTATTCATCAACATTGGTCTGTTTATGCCAACACGGTTTTCGAAAGGGGGAATTTACGCGGCAGTGTTTGAGCCATACCAGTGAAATGTCTGAAGGGACATGAACGTGAGTGCATGCATATTTAACTTTGACATTGGTTCGGTCGATTTAAAATGTGCTTGCTTTTTGAGTTGGGTTTGAAGCTCGAATGCGGCGGACGTGATTCTATGATAGTCTATTTTGACCAGTAGTAAACTGAGTATGGAATAACATCGTACCTAACGGGAACAAATGACTAAACATACTGACGTGATATTATATGGAATAATGATCAAGTTCCCAGAATCAAAGTGTATGATATTGCTGCTAGGATCAAAGCATATTATTGTCAAATTTTGTCATATTTATTAAACAATGATGGTCAAACTGTATGTCGCATTTAGATTGGTCCTGTTTTGTTTGGAATAACTGTCTATCTGTCACCCTCTCGGTCTCCGATAGATGNAGATGAAATTCAGCTAGGGAGTTATATTCGCACGTTTGCATTAGATTAGAGTGCAGAAACACACCGAAGCGCAGACGGTTGGGTAGTGTCTCGAGCTGAATGCAGACTCAATCAGTCAATCCTGATTACCCCTCTAGAGCCAAAACCATCTGCTTCGGACAGATGCTCCTTCGTTGAGCTCAGTCTGAAATTTGTCCAAGAGGATTTTTCATTTGCTCGATACCTGTCCTCCACGGCTGATTGTGTGTGATTGCATTTGAATTCCCCATCCCGGATCGGATGCAAATTACATTTGGCACACACTGATTGTGTATTTCGTCTAGGTTTCCAATCACGTGGGGTTTTTGACGGATCTTTCCACCTTCGTGGCATTTTGAAACACATTTCATATTCCAAGTTGTCGGTTTGCTGAGAGAAAAAAATAGGCCGAAGCCAAAATTACGTTTCACTTAGTGAACTGGTTTTTGAAACTGATTAGGCCTTGAACACGTCGTGAAATTTCAAATTTACTATGAACCTAATTTTTTTCTAATTACCTACAAAGCTTGGGTGAAAAATGGTTCTATGGTTTCATATTATGTTATTCCTAACAAACATACAACTTGTTTGGTCCTAGAGAGATCACTGAAAGATTTAAAACGTCACTGGAGGTTTGAGCCCATACATTTTATCAATGCGCATTACGTTGGATGTTGGGGTATATCTCAATAAATTTAACTGATTCACGCTCTACTGGAGGAAAAACAGTCATATTTAGAGACAATATTGTTCACTTTGAGGTAAACGCTTTCAACAGTGCACGTCGATAATGTTTACAAATGAAGTTTCTAACCGTGTTTTTACTCGTATCTTATCACTCACGCCAAAACCGTTCGTTTAAGTAGGCTTTTGTGCACTTCGAATATGGTAGTCTCGAAGCCAATAAATCACAAGGGTCCTTCAAGGTCAGTGGACTGAACTTTAAAGATAGACCTTGTTCATTCACGTGATCAAGTGTCACATGAGTCGTCATTATGGGTCGTCGATACTGCCAAAAAGATTTATCTGTTGGATTTGAGAAAAAAGGACAGTTCTGCCTTGGTCACACGAAGGAATAATCACTTATAGTGGCTCATTTCCGATTCGAAAGGTAGCAGTTTCACCTCGTGCTAATGCACTCAACTAGCCGGTACCAAAGCAATAGGGCATTGATTCCCAGAGGGAGTCTAAGGAAGAGTATCTCACCAAAACACTGTTAAGATAGCGCAGGCCTTTCACGTGATCAGTTCGAAATAAATGAAACCAGGTTAATAACATTGCATGATTTTTATCCTGACCGAGGTTACTTCATGTCAACTCGTGTCCATTACTGACAAATACATTGTTTCCATAGGATTGACATTGACTTTAAAATAGTCTATATAAATGTAGATCGGGGAAGGCAAGTGGGCACCAACTCAGAAACAAGGTAATAAACAGGCATTTTGTTGTCACAGAAGAGCTTTCCATCGGCTGATCACACTGAACTTAGCGATCTTGAGTGTTCCAGTATTATCTTTAGTACGCAACACTTGAAAATCTCCACTTTTGGTCGCCGTGGTCTTGCTTCATCAGCTGGCATTTGACAATTGAATGGCTCAATATGTTGCACGTAGGGCATGTGTTGCTAATCCGCTTCAATGACTCTGGCACAGCAAAACCCACGTTAAAAGTTACATTTGCGTACCGGGGCAGTTGAGAGAAATCATCCAAAACCCAAACAGTCCGATATTCCTGGTCTCACTTAGCTTTCTCACAATAGTCAGATCAAATGTCATGATACTTATACATTTCTTAAAAATTTGGTAGAATTTAAAGCAAACTGCAGGAAGAATATACGTTAGAAACTATTGAATTTTATGCATGACGACTAAAGAAACATCATTATCTCTTTAGCTTCTCACGGTAATCATAGTTCCACCAATATATTGTTCTGATACTGTTAGTCACACGTTCAATTAAGTTGAGTTCATGTTTTTGGTAGCCAGCGCTCCCATCCACGTCATCCAAGATTGGTTTGTCACGCTCAGGGACAGCAGAATTTACGAAAGAAAGTGCTACTAGCAAACGCCTATCTTATGATTTTAACGAAACGAAAATACAATCGGACGTGGTGTGATCCAAAATATAATAAATTATTTTTATTAGCCTGTTTTGATTATTTAACCAGATGAGTGACAACTTAGGATTGACTTCACATATTAATGCATGCGCGATCGAGTTCATCCAGCTCAATCTGGAAGTGGGTTGAACCTCTGTGAAATTCCGAAAACCGTGCACACTGTAGTTGGAAGTACAGTTGCAGCTGCGGTGACATCCATGTGGATAGAACAGGATTGCTCTCTGACCCAATGAACGATGCACCATAGAACATATTTTTTTTACTGAACTCACACCACACCTGAACGACACAAAATGAATGTAAGTAAAACAGTCTCTTTGACTGCTAACATCCGGTGACAGCATGTCATCAGGTGGACCTCGTTTATATTCATTGAGTGACTGCACTCCGAAACCGCTAACGTGATACGAAACAATGCTAAGCTTAATGCACATACAATTGTATCAGGCGCATTCAGCCAACTGATTCATTTCTTCCTGTTGCGTGCTGATCATCCTACAACCTTCTTACATTGTTTTGCATTCGCAAGGACAATATGTGAAACACATCGTCCAACTTCTTTGCATGCCCTAACATGTACTTAGTGATCAGGGATGACAGGCTTTTACGCAAGCAATTGTGCGAAGTGATCGTAAAGTTTGCATCTCAAAACTTTTACCTTCTTTCCTATACTCATGCATATTTGATTTCCACTTGACTGGTTGCATCTGCCGATCAGTGAATAGATTTTGTCCTGGATACCGTCGTGTGGATATCGTTTGCATCGTTTATTGAACTTTACGCACAAAAAATAGTATTCATAAACGGTATTCCCAGGTAACGCTGTCAGGCAATTCCACATGCATCAATTTTCGCGTTTCCCGTTCTCCATGATACGCTCATGGGGACCAGTCATGCGATCAGCCTTGCGATGCAGTGGGAACGCATAGAGAGCTCGAGAACATGCATGACCGATTTTACCCATACCCAACATAACTTATTCATAGTTGAATCGATCGTCGCGTGATATGTGGGTAACTGTTACTGTATACATCTTCATGTTCGCAATCCGTGATTGTTTTAACTATGGAACCGCATCGGATAATATTCACAATATTCACCTTGACAATCAAATACCGGAATACTTGTGCAATGCCTAATTTTTTTTCATTATGTACCACCGGGATTCGTTTATACACCTTGTTGGTTATTCAACCTGTTGTCAATGGGTGATTAACGCCATTTCAATATTCTTAGTAGTATTATTCGGAGTGGGTTCGGTTCTTCTCATCCGCGAACTTTACGATTAACTTTGAATTAAACCTGATCTTTCCCCGCACCCACGAAAAGCACTTTGTTTACTTATCACACGGTTTGTGAATGTAAGTGACTAATCCGAACGATTTAATAAAGACAAACTGATTACTCATTGGTTATGTCTGGCATAAACAATCAGTCTCTTGTCTCCAAAAAATAAAAGTTCATTGTTGACTTTTCCCGGTTCTTCCTTCTTTTCTGAATTGATGAATTGCCTATAAATGCGATGGTATTGTTTGTGATAACCAACAAAGAGCACCAGACAGTTGTTTCGTCCTGTTCGGGACTCGACAGCAGCGCGTACTTTTTGTGTCCCTGTCAGGACTCTGATTGTGATTTTTCGGGCTGGGACTTCCATCGCATTTATATACATACAAACATTGGGGAATTAACGATCTCACAAGGAGTGAAACCCACAACCAACATCATCAATAGTACCTGGTGCCTGTGAAAAAACCGAATGGGCTGCGCCAAACATTCAGCATCTAAAACTGAATTACCTACTCCAAGTATCCATGATTTGAATCCATTTCTGATCGGAAACATCGCTAAAGACACTGAACAGTGCTTTCCTTTGATGAATGACACGGTACGAATACTTGACAGTTTCAGTTGTTACCAAACGATAAATTCCCTTTACCGACCCAAATAAACAATTGGGCCCTCGTAAGTGGCTGTTCCCTACTCTCTATTGATAATGGCATCCTGTTGATAAGACGAAACGCAGGCAGTCAAGCGCTGCTTAATGAAACCCCTACGAGGCTGATGGATGGATGGGTGGCATAATGGATGGATGGATGGATGCTGAATCATCATGGTTACGTAGCGTGAAGTAAGCCTCGGCAATAGGTTATAACTTATCAACCTGTTCGAATGTAATGAATTCTCCTCGTCACCACCCAATTGGAACGTATGAACCCAAGGACGATACCGCCCTAGTGTTTTCTAAAACAATGACATAAGCACTTGTTCGGTTGTTTATCCAACTAATTTGCGATCTCAGTAATAATTTAGATACATTTGTTTGTCGGAATGTTTTGCAGCGGTTAATGTTGGATCACCAACATGTATAAAGATTGCTGTTCCCAGTCTAGCATTTTATCCGTTGGGATCAAAGCTGTAAGGGACCGAAGACGAAGTTACATCCTATGCAGAAATCAAAAACATTTGGGTATCAGAACGTTGTTTCAGATACAGTGCTAGAAAGTATCATCAGTTCAATTCTGGGTTGCTCGTAATACGGTTAGAGCAAACAATGCCCAGATAATAAACCAAATTTAATTTAAATCACTGAAAGAATAATGCATCCTCCTTGTCCCAATTTTGCATCCCGTGTATGCTCATAATGGCGAACATTTTGATCTCCCCGGGCTTTCGCGATTAATGAATGACTACGCTACTTGTGACCGACAATTGAAACCAGGGTGGTCGGTGGGTTCAAGACCAAACAAAACAATACTGACCCATAATTTTGCGAATTGCAAAAGTCAGGAAATCCGTGAATAGTATCAACCAGCCAAACGTTCTTTTATTTTAGGGTAAATTGTTGTTTGCCTTAGTCGAAAATCCGATATTGAAGAAGACGCACATAGTTGTCAATTGGTGAGAATTAAACGGTCCAAAATCCCCTGACAAATGATCACAAAACGCACTCGAGGGTTCGAGACCTGTCACGCACCGCTGGACAAGCATTCAATTTGAAATCTTTGAGGCATACAGTAGTGGGCTGAGTGAGGATGCAAAGAGTCTTTTTTGAGTTGTTCATTGAGTACCAGTTTGAGAGAATAGCACTAATTGGTCGAAGTTGCTCGCATTTTTCCACATTATGTATCCCCAAGAATATCGTCATTAGGAGAAACAACCTGAAGTGAGCGATATTTGACCGCAGCGATTTCAGAGCACAGACGCAGGCCTAAATCTCCAGTTCTATTAAATATTAAATAAACACGAATTTTCAGTTTTAGCTTCCCTGGAACATCACATTGGTGTTTGATACTTCTTTTTCTCATCTGTTTATCGGTTCAGCTATGGAAATTTTTGTAGCAATTGAAAAGTACTCAAACTCCGCCACACATTACAATCCCATTGAAAATCATCAGCTTTCAGATAAGTCTTGTAAGCTGCAGTTCGAAAGTCGCCTTTGCATACGTTTTTGACGAATTTGGAGATTTCAAGTAGAGCTTTTATAGGCGTCCATAGGTTGATTGTCTCTACGGCCCAACATCGGTGGATATTGTAGTTGCTTATTGCGTAATGTAAACATCTTTAAATTTCTATTCAGCAACCATCATGTCGACGACCAGAGAGAGATTTCATGCAATCAGTTCCCTTTAACATTTTCATGAGAGCAAGAACAACTGAGAGACAATTGTCTACCAGGACAGCAGAGCATGCACCGAGAAATTTGGCGTCTAACGGGTCCAAGCTTCCGTCATAAACTGGATTGCAAAGAATGTGATAAACCTAGGGACACCTTTCGTGTCTTGATCCGCCACAAAGGTAGTCATCTACTACCGCTTGCTGAAGCTGCTGCCATTCGACGTTACAAGTCCAATTTATGTAAATGTTTCAAATGACAATTCGTCGTGTATATGGCAAATGAAGCGTGAACTGAAAAGCTCGGAAGCACTGGACAGCTGTTTCGACCTGGTTGGGTCTCATCAGCAGTGCGAATCCA
>UZAN01039587.1:63825-97675 GCA_900618425.1 Echinostoma caproni
GTCACTTTTTGAACCAAACGTGATCCAAATGTATGTACACAGCTGATGAGATAATCACGAAATAATTGAATTCCACACATTCTGTGATCATGATACTTCTTCTTGCTCTCATGAAGATCACAGAAAGAGTTCTAACCGCATCTAGAGACCTTTCAAAAATGGATAGGTTTTTGATATATTGCAACCTAGCGTAAATTATAAGAGCTTTTTTTGATTTTTGATGACAAAAAATGTTTTCTCAATGTGCACTCGTTTTTGTACCTCTGAGTCCATCGAGAATTTTGAGGTCAACGTTTTGCAGTTGCTACAAAACACCGCAAATATGTTCGGTTCCGAAAATCCGTTTTCTTTCTTTCATAGAGTGTTGAATGTGTCCACTTCTATTCCCACTGTAGATGCCTTAGTCATATACGTACCGGAGGGAGAAGGGAGGCGGAACCAAATCTTACATCACAAACCTGATGGACTCAATGCATGGAAATGGAATAAAGTAATAATACTAATAATAAAGTAATAAAATAAATAGTCACATAGAAAACCAGTTCTTAACAAGGAGTCTTACACTTTTCCGTAAGAGCAAACTCAATAGGCATGTAACAGGCTTTATTGAATTGATACAACTTACAGAGGCTATTCATAGCACTCCAAACTTCTCAAACAACTGAATTTCTCCACCATCAAAATCTTTTTGTTTCATGGGATTAACAACAGTCGAAAGGATCAACGAAATAATGACGACAAAAGGAATTATTGGTTTACTGTGACAATTGATCTCACTCAATGACACAAGGGCGTGGAGTTGTTTTTTGGGTGTGATCAAACCACCGACAGCAGTGAACTTGATGAAATCATCGGCACTCAAAGGGAACTACAAGCATTACACGATGCGGTGATCATAGTTAGGAAATCTACACGTTGATAGCCCTGTCTGGGAAGAGCTGAACCTATACAAATAACGTTCTTTCACTTCCCTGGAGCGTAGTTCAAAACAAAGCATAATGATCGGTTCGAATTCAACCAACAGGCTTTCGTTCATTCCAAATGGGGACCAATGATTTGTTTACTCATATCTTATATCGAATCAAATGCAAACATGCATATACTTATTCATTCTTCTTTTCCACTATTCGCAATCAGATGGGTTGAATCAGAATTGATAAGTGGTTCTCCTTTGTGCCAGTGCATATTCTAGCTAAGTTAATATCAATAGATCAATAAATTTTAATTTGATTGCGTTGTCAGAATAACAGCTGCCTTGATTGACGTATTTTATCGTACGGACCATTTATCATTCATCATTTCTACAAACGAAGCTAGAAAAGTGACGTGTCTTCTTTTGGGAAATATGTGACCGTATCTATTACAGTCTGTTATCTAATTCCTGGTCAATTTACACCCCACTTAGAGGGAAAGGATTACGAGAAATTTGTTCTTGGGTAACTGATAAACTTACTGTTTCCGGCTGGCGGGCTCCAGATATATTCAACACGATTTGTGGAATAATATAATCCGAAAGCGATCACACGAACGATCAGAATCTCAGTGGACTATCGGGGGCAATAACCACATTTTCATGCGGGACATGCGATCATTGAGTGATGACTTTGGCCTCCAGTCTGCTCTACTCGTTGCAACATAACCGAACTGACAGTACCGTTCTCACAGTATAAGACGAACAAATTTGATTTTACTCACTTTATATGATGAACGATGATTCCGCTGTTTTTTCGCAGTAGCAGGTTACTGAGTCTAGATGAATTATTCATGTTACCGATGTCCGTTCTCTATCCACTGGTTAAAATAACACGTTATCATTCAAGTTTTATCAATTTGTGCCTAGTTATTTGTTTATGTCCTAAGTACTTATGTGTTCATAGTTAGAGGACAAATACATTCGGTCAAAAGGAATTACACCGTGGATATGCAGGATTCGTTACGTATAACCTATTCAATGATGAGGATCCGGTCCAAAGTTAATAAAACACCACAGACGATAATGATTGGAATAAACAACCCCCCACTATGTGCACAGAAACAGTTCGCAAAACCCGTTTCTTTCCCGTGGCCATGTGTTCGAAGTGCCCACATCAAAAATTTCAGTCAAATATTCACCCTCCGCAGATTATCACCAATTATGCGACCAGTGTTGGAACATCCTCTTTCCCAGCTCTCAACTCCCGTTTTACACATACTAAATCTCTGATTTGACTGTCTCCCTGTGTTGCTTTCCTCAGTTATGTAATGCGTATATTAGAGAAAGCACTGAAAACAATCTTCTTCGCCATATTCGTGTTTTCAAAGAATAGTTACGTAGTCCTAAACGAATAGATCATCATTTTTGTTCCACAAAACTTTTGTCAGACAAATTGTAGCAATAAACTCCATATGTAAGTAAAGAACGAACATCGACACTTGTAGGAAGAGGAGGACCGATGTTATAATTCCTTTTTAGAACACACGTACAAGGACAAAATACAATGAATTGCGGTATGCATTCATATCACGTGTGCGGTTAGTTACTCAATGACCTATTGTGTTGATCCAGACTTCCGTGACCGCAATCCATGCACGACTAGGTACAGTTTCATGTCATCCAATCACCGTTCAGGAAGCCCGACCAATGGTACACTGGGCGAACGTGACATCCGAGTTAGTACATATGATGCGTCGGCGCAAACGGTTACGTAATTGGACGACGGCCCTTCAATCAATCATATGAGCTATTTCCTTCTATAAAACATGCTCTAATTCTATCAATAAACATCAATAAGCATTTGCTGCTACCAATTCCTCGTGTATTTCATTGGTGTCCACAGTTCGGGTTAGAGCCAATTCAGTTCTGAGCAGTACAGTACGGATTCTCGTATACCTAAATTCAACACTATTCTGATTACTACACCTAAACACTTATACTACAGGGCCTAATTACATTCTATCCTCCATTAAAATACTGAAAGTGAAATCCACGTAAGACGGAAACTGTCCCAACAGATAAGCGTACTTCCTACCATTTTCTAAACAACTGCTCGTTCAGCTTATGCAGGAAATAACTTCTGTCCAGCACAATGTCTTAGCTTGGCGTTGAAGTTAAGTCCAGCTTTGAGTTAGAAATACCCGGATACAAACCGTCTCACCAATCAGTCATCAGTTTGGATTATTTCATCACGAGAAATGAATAGTTGTGTTCAAATTATTTTGATTGGCGTGATCATCCTTCGAACTTCACCTTCACGTATAATCCTCAGTTCATCGAATCAACCATACACTAGGAAGCACTAAACTCGAGTTTAGCTCTTAATAGGGCTCTTAATAGTGCATATCCACCGTCGCTTCCGGATAGGATAGTCAGTTCAAATCAATCAATTTAAATTATTTGTTTTGTCTATTGATATTTGACTTCCTTCACTGTACAACTAATCTAGTAGTTTGCTATTGCCGTCAATGCATAAGGACAAAGTGAAAACGGGATGAAATTTATTTTCGATATATCACTTCAATCATTTACATATATGGTGAGGTTAGTTATTGGATTACTACAAGTCCTAAGCTGGTAGAGAATGAATGCAAAATGTTGGCGGCGATCACTGATGCTCACTTCACTGTATCTTGCTGAACGATGATGATGATGATGGCGCGAAACTTTCGGTTGTCAACAGGCTGTGGGGTTAGGATAATTGGATAGGGAAAATTAGGGTCAAAATGAATGCACTGGAAAGGATACGAAGGGTGTTAGTCAAAAATGAATAAAACTGGAGTGAAAGTGTGAGATAAAAGAGACAGTTAATGAGCAGGTAGGGGCGAATGGAAAAACGTGTCATAGTGCAGCATAGGCAATCGTTCTTGTGGCTTTGTTAGTAGCAGCGCTTGAACCAGAGTGCAACTCCGGTTTCGTAATTCAAATGGAAATGGGTTCCGTAGTTTTTAGGATCTACTTAGATATTCTTTTAGTGTAGGTACCAGGTGCTGTGAGGAAACTTGTAAATGATGTTTCTAGATCAATCATGTGTCCACTGTCGGTCAGATGTTGTAAGATTGAGTTGTGCAAGCTTTCCACTCTTCCTCATCAAAGACTAACCAAATAATGCTGATTTTCTTTCATTGGGATGAGTTTGTTCCACTCAGTTGCTTGCAGAGTGGATTAAGTGTCATAGTAGTTGTTCAAACTTCCGTATGCCTATGGTTCTAGTCGATACCTAAATTTTATTCATTTTTCCATTTATATGATAATAATTAATATAATTTGCTGGAATATGGAAGCCTTCAACCAGAGGGCTACCATACAGAACACATAAATTGAGAAAATGAGTCACGTGCTGGTGATGGGAGTCGAACAAAAGCCATCCGAGGCGATAAGCTGGTGATGTTTACCACTTGGCCATCAACGTCCGGGCGAATTAAATACTTTGTTCGGAACTAACCGCGGGGTCTTTGGACCGTGCTTCCGATTCACCATTCCCTTGCTCTTGACAGCCTTTAAAGTGTTTTATTGAGTTAGATATTAGAGCAAAGCTGTACCAATTAAATAACAACGACGAACGTTTGCGCGTTCGAAAGTATGCAGCATATGCAAACGTCGGTGTCGGAATCCCAAGGCTATTCTTTACTGTGGTATGCACTTTGAGCATTTGGGATGGCATAGGAGGCTTCAAATTAGTAAATACGCAATGCTTAAGTGTTAACCATAAACGATTAATTATCCCATTGGAAGTATTCCGTGACGTGACGGCCAGACCTCATGTAGGGGACAGACGCGCTCAGACCCAAGCTTTGACTGGTTCATATCAGACGTGAAGGCCCGTAGTGCTAACATGATTTCAACAGTTGGATGAGTTCAAGGTCGGGAGTCAAGTTAGGTCAAAATAACCCGTATGAACCCTATTCCACCAACTTGAGACATTTGAAATTGAACCTTCGCCCCCCGTATACTAGCTGATTTGCGGAAGTCGAGTTAAATGGAATCCAATTTGCAAACTGTCCCTTGAGTTTTAATCGGTGTTTTGGTCTATTGACCACCGTTTATTGATGTATTTAAAAATGGGCGAGATAAATGAAGCAGATAAAAGCGGTAAAAACACGGTTCGTATGTGCAGATGACAATTGGTTCCGTAAACTGCACAGGATTTATTTTTGAGGCAATCAGTTATTTATATTGCCTACAAGTTATACTGCATCAGTTCTTCATTTGCGCTCGATTTCCGTGCGCGGAAACCGACACCCTTTTGGTCGATAACCGTGCAAATGCAATGAATAAAAGTAAATTCACTAACAGCTATGTCACAGGAAGGCTGACGCAAACGAAATAAGCTGAGAGCAGTTAACTTTATAATTAACCACGATCAAGTCTGCGAGGCGAAACGTCTCCAATGGAGATTCGTTGCATCATCAAAACATCAACCATTTGTTCATTCAGACTTGCGTGCTGTCGTTCGGTTGTTTGGTTGTGCTCAATCAAGATTAGAGTAGCAGCGAATCGTTTTTGCCAGGTCAACTGTTTTGTGGCTCTCTTAAACACGAGGATTAAGGCAGAACCACAAATCGACTGTCGCCGTGATCCAAATAATCTCTCTTCGTTCGTTCGTTCGTTCGTTCGTTCAGTCAATCGATCAGTTTGTCACACTAAAACGTGTTTACCGTCCCGCACCCCCATCTCCACCATCGGGTATTATCGGTCTATATGGAGACCGTGTGTGTGTGTGTGTTGTTTGCGAAGATATATTAACACAGAGGGAGAATAGATCCGATGGTGTTGCCATGTGAAATTCTAATCCTCGTGCAATTTTTCTCGACCAATGAACAGCATTGATTCAGTAATTATGCTCGATAATATTTCTGCTATTTAAAACGTTCCATTGCACATCGAGCAATCTATTCAATAGAAACTGAAAAGAATAGCACTGAGACATGACGGCACCTATCGGTTCTTACCTAAAAAATAACGAATATACTATCAATGTCTTTTTTCTCTCTCTCTCTCTCACTGTCTCCGTTTGGTGCTTCCCGTCCAGAAACGGGGTCCCAGTGAGATTATACTTCAAACTGGAATGCTTTAGATCGAGCGATGAATGCATCGGTTTTAGGTAACAAGACCATTGTGCCTTGGGTGTGAAGATCCAAACAATAACCCATCTTGAGATGGATTTGTTGTCATGACGTACTTCGAGATTTTTTTCATTCCAAAGATGGGACCATTCAAAATAAGTTGAGCAAACTGGAGATTGAGACGATTTGAAGTGTAAACTAACGGTCCGGTAATCGAAAACCAAACCTGAAAAAACTCCCCAGCATGTTTAGACCATAATTGCTACGGATAAAGTCACTGTATTTTTTCTACCATAATACAACTAATATCACTGTTTCAATGGAATAGGGCAATTATGTTCACAAAAGTTATCTTTCATTTCCTTTAAATTTTCGATTTGAATGAAAACCCTTTTTCATGGAATGACAAATAATTATAGTAATAATTTAAAGGAATAATCCGTGAACATAAAAAGAGAGACACTAAGCGGCTCATAGAATCAAACAAAGGAAAGCCTAGTAAAGTGCGCCATTTTTTCTGAGCATCACTTTCTCTTCCTCACAGAATTTTGCTGAACCCGTTTCAGTTAGCTCGTTTTAGGGCCGATTTCCGGAGGCTTATGCATAAACAAAATTCGAGTGATATCTGGCGTTCTTTAGGTTACAGTCACGTGACAAATGAACAAATTGAGTTCTATTGTGAACTAGGAAGAGGGCCACTTGTAACGGGGATGACGGTAAAATGTTGAACATTAACAACAGTATGCACACAGATAACCAGTGTCAACACCCGCAGAACTTGTGATGTGCTTCCCTATTGGTTTTATGTCACCATTCAAATAGAATTTATTATAGAACACACCAACCGTCTTAACCACTTACGGTATAACCGGTGCTAAAGACTGTACAATTATCATGAAAGAAGACCGTTTTCAGTCGGCAATTTTTATATTTCGTTAAAATGCGTTTAACTTCTGAACTTTCACCAAAAGATAACCTGGATCGTTTTTCATCTAACAGGTGGTATTGTTAATATCCTGAGCGGTGTGCAATGCTTTGATTCAATCTCTGTCAAACACGAGGCAGTCAAGAAGGGAACATTCATTTGCATTGAGCAATGTCCAATTATAAAACAATGAATTGAAAGTATTTTTGTCCTAATATTTCACCTTCTTCTGAATTCACCTTTGTCAAAGCTCGCACAATCCGGAATGACTTAAGCGAGGAATTCACTTGGAGACATTGTTTGTTCACCCGCCACAGCACAGCTGTTGGATCTCAAAACTTCGTTCTTATGGGTCATTAGCTGAGAGTATTCGTCATATTGACCTCAGTTGTACAATATCCAGTGTCAGTTTCCGATTCGTCACACGCCCGGGCACCTCATGTTGATCGACACAGAAACTCGAAAACAAAAGAAAAACAAATCCTGAGGTCACACGTATCATTGAATAAAAAGACGTATCGCGTCGATTCTTTTGGTCAATCGTGTAACCTGGGTAGCAAAATAATTCAGATACACGTACAGACAAGCACGTGAGAGCAAATAATCCAGGGTCATCTTCCATTAATTCACTCACTCACTGCTAAATGTTCGGCTAACGCGTGCCTGACGGGATGGAGGTTGAAAGTTATTTTTCGCCCTTGATTGTTTCAGCTGGCCGAAGGTTTTATAGCTATTTCACAATGTGATGCATCTTATGTACTACTAGCTTCTCAAAACGTAAGAAAGGTGACTATCACGAGTTCAGGTCAGCTGGACAAGCAGGTACACAACGGATCATCATCACCCCACTACACTGTGAATATTTTGGTGTGGTAGGGTCTGGGTGAATTTCTTTGTGTCCGTTCTGTGAGGTATGGTAGACCTCCTACTATGTTGCACCCCTGAGAAGTCACATTTTCCAATGTCTTCCCACTTTTTCGAAAACCTAAACCAACCATATACGTAATACGTAATGGGGATTGAGAAAGTCAGTGGGGCTAGAATGGAAGATGAGATGATGCATTTTATCAAGTGGGTTGGGTTAGACAGTCGTATCAAATGGATGACATAAAAATTAGTTTCCTAACTTGAAGTAAAGTGTTTCGAAAACACGAAGAGATAGATAAGGAGCATGGGAAACGGCGACTCTGAGTTATTTCACGGAACACTTTCCGGAAAGTTTTTCTCCGTTTGTAACAACATACTAACTAGATTTCAATATAATAATAATAATGCATTTATCAACTTTCACCTAATGAAATAAGATATCGGTACATTCAAAGTGAGTCTTGCTAAATCTATCATGTGAAGACCAGCCGATGATCAGTGGAATTTCATGCATGAATATGAGATACTTGGAAACTTCATACAGTACACACTCTTCTCTGCATATGCATTGGGCAAAAACCATCAGACACAAATATAGGTCGGAGTCTTCTTTTGAAAGTAAAAAATTCAGAACTCATAATCAATTTTGATAGGCTAGTCATTTGTTCACTTTCACAATAGGACAAGAAATCAGACTGAAGCACCTATTCATCGGGTATTTAAAAAGGATATCCACATCTCTCTGCCCTATAAAGAGAATCCAACAATGCGGCCTAGGACACAGCACATAAAAACGCTTTACAGAAAACCTACTATACTGCTGCATTAAGTGGATATTACGAAAGGAATGAACTTAGCAGGTAAACAAATGCTCTCTCTCGATGTTGGGTCTCTTTTCAAACTCGTCTGGAAACAGTAAGTTTCATCTGGGACCGATCCGCTACAAACAGGCATCAATAATGCCGATCATTACTACGGTTATGTGGACAATATTTTCAGTTTCCAAGGAAAATATGGACCTTAATGATGCTATGTTGAAATCGGATACAGCACACTCAGAGATAAGCTTTCCAGGTACGAAGGAAGAAGACAACGAATTACCATTCCTCGGTAATACCTGAACGGGATGTTCATAGGACCCCAACTAGTGGAAAGTGCTTCGAAAAGCCAAATGGAACGGACAATACGGAAATTTCCATAGTAATGTACTGCTGAACTACAAGTGGAAGTTGGTGCACTGTCTCCTAAGGAGAGCAAGATGCATCTACTCAGAGGACACGTTAGAATCAGAATTAGCAGCTTTGCGAAAGAGGGTGTTAGAAAACGGCTACCCGGAAAGGTTTATTGATCGAAGCTGGTGAAAAAGAACTGAGCTGGTACCTGTATCTAAAGTTGAAACAAACTTAAAAATCAAACTACCGTTCAGAGGAGATTCGATAGCCCAAAGCATTGCTAGAGTTCTCANAGTTCTCAATACCGCAGTTAAGGCAACGTTCCATGCTCCCAAACTCAGATGCTTGTTCTCGACATCCCCCGTCATCCGATTCCAGAACAAGGACAATTTGCCCATGCTGACCTCGTCAATGTTCATCCATAAATTCAAGTGCACTTTTGGCTCCACTTACATATGATAAGGCAGCTAGCCAAACACATCAAGGAACATCAGACAGTGTGGCTTGGGTTCAGAGCGAAGGCAGTCATTTTGAGTTCGATTGTTTCATCTTCCGTCGAGACCAGGCATGTGGTGGGCGCTAGTTTGGCTTTCATCGTCATTTACCACGTCCCACAACACAAATCTGAAGCTATCCTAATAGAACCCCGAGCCGTAGCCGAAAAAATCATGATCTGCTTATTTGAGCCACGATAAGATGCAGAAAAACATTGGCTCAGGCAAAATATTTTCCTGGCCCAAAGAGGACAACACGCATGAGCGTTGCGACAACTTAAGTAATAGTCAACGGTGACCTTACCCGTTCATATCCGAAAAAGCCAACTATGGAGGCATGTTACCCTCGTCCATCCCTTTGCTATCATTATTTAGCCACGAGTGCTTGGCCCCAACACATCAATCTCTTGTTGTTTGCCAAAATAAAGTTGATTGGGATCACATGAGGATGAACTCACCGAATACAATTACTCCCGTACTAGCTGTGTTCTGGTATCACTTACATGGCGATGACAGCACTCAAATGTCATTCACCATGTTCATTTCGTTATGACGAATCAGGGAAACGTCCCAATCAGTCAACAAAGATAAAGATTGCCACTGGCTCGCATTCTTGTCACCTAGGATATGTTTCTACCTGTTTTACCGCGAAGCACTTTAGATGGATCCAAGCAACCCATTTATTACGAGGGTTAAAACATAATCGTGGCTGATCGTTGCGATTAAACTTTCCGTATGTTAATGGTGCGATTCGGGAAATGTTTCTAGCGTTGTCAACCGAAATACGAGACGTGCTAGCACTTTTCTGAGTGCTATCCAGTGATTAGTTTAATATAACCGTTTTGGCGTAGTTCGAGTAGGCTGTTTGTGTATGTGCGCCTCGTTTTGCATTAAAGCAGTTATCAAAAAACCGGGTGCGATAAGCACCGATCAGCTGATCGATTTCCTTTTAAAGTTTGCTTGAAAGTTGGTCGACGTTTGGTGAGATGATAATGAGAGCGACCAATATGTGATGACCGTGGCGGTATACTGGGTGTGAAGCACCCGTTTGATTATGGAATCACGTGATCACATGAGTATAAGTGTGATTAGCGGAAGGAATCAAACAGAGCAATTGAAAGTGCCCCATAGATGCTATTGTTGTGCGAAATGCTCGCGCAGGTATGTCATTTGTGTATGAATATGGACTCAATGATCGCACACACACACATAACAGGGTTTCATTCATTTTATTCTGTTCTTCCATTTGTTTGTTTGTTTGTTCAGGTCGAACTGTTGTTGCATTAACCCAAATGTTACATTCTCTGATCGCCTGGAGTCGGAGGAAGAACAAAGACCGTCCACTTTTCGAATCCGTTTACGTTCGAATGAATGGTGTGCATGCGTCACGCACTAAGCCACATGACAAGAAAGACAATTATATCATCAAAGGTCAAGGTCAATGAGACAGTTCACCAATAGCCACATTACATACATATCCCAATGAGTAACAGCTAAACAGATGAACAAGAAAAATGAGAATATGCAAACCACTGTTTCTTTGAATTCACGTGGGATTAAGATGTATGCTATAGTTATGCACTGACGCTTTTCGCCGTCTATGGCGCATATCTAAGTTCTTCAACCTGCAGATCCACGGTTCGAGTCCGATTTGGGGACGAACTAGTGTGCATTATTGACGAGTAACAACAAAGGCAAAACAACTGCTCTGTTCTGTTTATCGACCAACACATAAATTCCTATCGATTACCTTGTATCTTTTATTTTATCACACAGTCACCGGTGCGCTAAGTTATTTACTACTGACCGCTTTTCTGGCTTCCGGTTCACACGATTCCCGTTTTGTCCAATCAACTATTCAATCCACAATCACCAATTTCTCTTAGAAACCAATCAATAGTGCCGACTCACGGGCCCACCCAGAAATGGAAATTAGGCGTTTGTTTCTAATACCTTTCTGATGCAGTTTGAGTGCATTGCTCCTCGAGTAGGTCGTTGATTGTATGAAGTGGTGGTTATGGGGGTAGGTTAAGTTTGAATGATGGTTAATTGTAGCCCATAAATCCGTTACTTTTTGACTGCCGCACTTGAACTCACTCATTTGAAGCCCTCACGCGTACAATGATGATGCATATTTTCTGGAACTAATTATGATCAGTGTTGTTTATCTACTTGGAAGCAACATGATAATTCCGAGCTTTCAAAAGTAGCGCCATCCAGATAGAGGTGATAGTTTTTATATCTGTAACGCCGCGATTTGAAGGCTCTGTTTTCAGTCAGAATAGAGCTAAGCCTAAAGTTTGTCGGTCAACATGTAATGAACTGGAGACAAAAGTTTAACTGACAGTGAAACTCGATTTTTATGACGTGTTTGCAGTGATGTAAGAAATTTTGTTGTTGGGGTTGGAAAATCAGTCGCCGCGTGGTTTGTTAACTACCTACGTGAAGGTGCTCGAGAGACAATATATTCATAAGCGATATGATTATTTTTGGATCAGACTTGGAGAGAAGGCGATCAGGATCGTCATGATGATGAAGTAAATGACAATTACGGGCTCCATCGAGATGTGCTCGATATCTGTGACTCAAGCGACTCACTGAACATTGTTGAGCAATCTCTTACGCAATGGCTGTAGAGAAATGAGTTATGTCCCTGGTACTGGCTTACTCTGAACTTGAAGGCGGCATACCAAAATCTGCCAACAACATCCGACTTGAGGAAGCAGTGATTGAGTGGTATAAACCATCGACCAATCTCCCGATTACGAGTGTTCGAACTCCAATACCTTTGTCTTACTTTCCTACTCATTGAATAGTAGTTTACCATAAGAACCGGGCTCTGATTTCCAATCATGCACACGTGGCACACGCTATTGTAGTTATTTTTATGGAATATGTTCGAGTACAAACAATTTTCAGGAAGAGCCAATCAAGGCCAGGCAACTAAAAAAGAGAAGGGTGATGAAAGTGTTATTTAGACCTGCAACCATCGGATGACACGTTGATCAGCTAGAAGGTTGAGAATAAATGCTGATTATTATCCTTTCGACTAGTTGAAATCGGTTGCAACATCGTACACAAACCGCGTTCTATCGTTTTCTTCCGTGTACATAACTTCAGTTATCCACGTCTCATTCTCGCTTTTAATTCCTTGCTGACTGGAGTAAAGTGACAGATGTTCCATCAATCTAATAAACTTTATCAATCTCTGGCTAGTAGTTTATCCCCGTCATGACATCATTTCTTCCGTAGAAATGTCATTTCTTTTAACATACTGACGCTTCTAGTTTGCATAACCTTTGGACAGACCATTTCCGAGCGATATGGACTATTATCTATCACATCATGCACGGGATTCGTGTGGCTCTCTGTCTATTGTCATGGTTGATCCCTGTCACTTGGATACACACATGTGCCTATGGATTAATTAGGTCGACAAGATGAAGCGCTCAGTGTGTCTGCGTGTGTGTGTATGCGTGTGCCGAAAACCTGGCCGTCACTCACGCTCTCATTCATCGCGTATCCGCTGTCACATCAGATAAATTTTCCTCTCCTGTTTCTGGTCTGTTAAGTTGATCAGTTTACCATCCAGACACACGCATGAGAAATCGCCACTTTTGCAGATGGATTATTCTGAAAGGCCAGCGTACAAACAATTATTCAACTATTCTCGCCGCATGCACAATTGTGACACTTGGTCAAGCGAACCAGGTGAACTGAGTGATGGTCCCAACAGGGATAAGGATGCATGCGTTCCAGAAAAATGAGCCTTTTTTGTGTTTTCTATCTCTTGCATATGACAATCGCCATGGAGTTGACTTTGTGTTATTATTACAGTAAATACAATGTTTACTTTTCCTAAACAGCTCTTTCTTCCTCCATCTGTCTTGCTGTCGAAAGACTACGCATCTCTGGGGATGAGCATTTCTATTCCACCACCGGCGAAAGAAACGACCAACTGATCAACGTGAAGTTACAAACTTTGCGTGAGAACGTATTTGCTTGAGTCATTCACAGTTTCTAGACTTGAGTTTTCATTATATTATTTGAATGTCAACATGGGGATTTTAATTTAGTTCCAACCATGATTAAAAAACATCCAACCTGAGGTAAACCTGGTCGACAAATTGCTCTTCGGTGATCAATTTATCTGAAGCATTAGAAAAATTAGTTTAATAACTAATGCATAATGTAGATGTCACAATGCCCAGTCTCAGATTGCAAGTGTCATACGAACGGCAATTTCGCCTCAGCTTGGAGTGGACAAAAACGACTGAAATAAAACAGATACGTGAACAAATGTATTAGCATAACACAGCAAGGTTGTTTGAGGGAGAAAAATGAAATTCAATCTTAACTTTTGACGCAGTGTCCGTTTGAATTTCGCCGGACTGCTTTCAGTTTGTTATTTGTTCATTTCCCCCACCCACCCATCGTCACACACACACACACAGACCAATAAATGTGTGCGTCTGTGTGATTGCCGAGATGACAGCTGGATTGCACAGGGATATGGAAATCAAGCTCCAGGGGGCGGAGCGTACGGAGAGCTTGTTTGTGACCGTAATCAACGCTATTCGTGTTTGGCAAACCCACTCACTGTTCACTCTGGTGCACACAGCATCACGTTCTGTTTGACCTGAGACGATGCCCGTGTTTGGTCCATCATTTGTACAAACGCGATTCGCATAGAACAAGGGATTATCCTGTCCCGTTTGATCATTCTTAAACTAATCATTTCAAGAACTGACTAGTATCGATCAAACAAACCGGGTGAGATAATGAGTTTCTCCTCGATGAACTGAAAAGGGTCAAAATCGACCACGGTGATCGTACCACGTCACCCAGCAAACTATTCAAATTATGTATAAAGTCTTTTCAAACTCTGAATTCACACATTCCCGTTGAAAGAATTTTGTTTTGGTTCACAATGTGTTTTGAATGGTTTTTAAAGAGATGTTCCTTTCGTTCTATTTTGTGAGTAGTGGGATTGATAAATTTTTCCCGCTCTTTCACTCTCTTTCACTCTCTCACTATTTTGGCACCAAGTAAACTGCCTCCGATTTTGGCCCGTTAGTCGAATAAAGTGAGTGACTGTTCAGCGCTGTGCCAATGGAGCTCAAAAGGCCACTGACCTGTAAAACCCTGGTTATTATCCGAACACAAATGCAAGATGGGAACGATTTATTGTCTTTTAGATTGTCTACTTGACTGGCAGAGAAGTGTGACATAAAAACAAAAAAACTGTGGGCAAATTATCAACGATACAAAATACAATCGGGAGACTCAGTCAGTGAAAATTGCTAGACTGTGGACAGCGCTGGCTGTTGTCTCTAAAAGACAAATCTTTGTATATCCAGGGCCAGTTGAGAGTGCCAACGCTGAAGTATTGACCTGTGGGTTTTCAAAGGTTGAACCCTAACATCAGCACTGAATGAAAGTGAGCATTTATCATATACGAAAGCAGTAAATTCAATGTACATCTCAGCAAACTACTGGTTTGAACCACATTATACTTCCTTACACGTGAATATGAGATTGACCGTACATTAACGTGGGATTTTCATTCCCTTTCCTGGGACCTGATAATATATATCTCTCCGAAGCGTGTATGTGTTATGAGCTACTACTCATAGTTCTGAGTAGTACGCAAAAGGATACCGAAGGTGTTTCATTCAAGGGTCAAAAATGAACAAGGCCTATTAGAGTAGATTACTATGTTCGAAATGATAACTACGGCCTGTTCCCTTCTCCATCTTGTATGTGGCCGCGATTTTGATGGTATGTATGTTCAAAATGGGATATATCGTTATATGTACGGCAAATTATCAATACTCTAACTCTGGTTCGTAATAAACGATTCGCCTCGAGCCAGCACTGGTCTTTTGGAATTGTAACAACTGAAGTGATTATCCTGCGGACGTCACTAGTGTTCACAATTCCAAAAGACNAGAGTTAGGGTATGGATAATTTGCCGTACATGTGACAATATATCTCATTTTGAACATACCATCAAAATTCTCGGCCGAACATAAGATACTGACTGGAACAGACTGTAGTTATCATTTCGAACACAATTCACTCTAATTGGTCTTGTTGATTTTTGATCGTTGAAAGAACCCATCAATCGCATCCATTTGCGCACTACTCACAGAGATGAGTAAAACTTGACAACAGTGTGTGCTTAACATACAAGTCTTCAAACATGCTAAAACCATTTTTTTAGAGTATCAAGCTTGGATTAGCCTGTTCGATCATTCAAACGCATCGAGCACTCTTGATGGTCTTGTCTGTGGGCCTTACTCCTTGGGAAATCGTTAATCCCCCACCTTTTGTACGCATTTAAATGCGAAATAAATGTTTGCGATAAACGACAAAGAGCAATAAACAGCTGTTTCGTCCTGTTTAGGACTGGTCATCAGTGCGTTCGTTTTCTACCCATGTCAGGACTCGAACCGCGATTCTTCTGGCTGCGACTTCAAACCTTAAGCTACACGGTCGACGATTATCACCTTGTGCGATCAATCAGTTTTTAAAGTATCAAGCTTGGATTGACTCATTCGATTGTTCAGGAGTACCATGTTTCTGTGTTTTTGAAACTGTCTTTATGACTGAAATAGAACCCATATGTAATGGTGTTTGAATACAATTTGGAAGACATTTAAGAAAATTCATTATTTTCTCTTCTACTTTGTCCATTTCCTTTCATTTCTGAAGAAATTACGTACTCGATTGTTTAAACCTTACTACATTAAGTCTTATGTTCGTGTTCGTTTATAAAAAACATGTCACCGGGAATTTCTGATTCAGCTGAATTTTTTTTGAGTCACATGTGGGAAGTGTGATACGGATTTCGATTAACCGTACGTCAAACAATAACTTCACAAAAAATTCCCAGTTCATCCGTCCAACCCAGCACACAGGAATAGCTAGACTCTAGTTTTGCTCGTGTTCCAACTCATTCGTACTGCATGTTTACGGATTCGTCAAACTGCGTTAAAAAACCTGACATGGAAGGTGAACGGGAGTTTGTTTGTTAACTGCCAAATAACTCCGGGGTTGACCGGAATTCTGAACTCTGCGAAATGAGGTGATTTACAACCCATTCTTTTTGAATTTTGGTAGCCGAAAATCAGTTGATTCCCAATGCTCCAGTTGAAACAATTATGTATGTAGTTGATTCCAGTGTTAAATTGCGGCGAAGTTACTTAAGGAAAAAAATTAACGCCCATGTTAAACCGATGGCGAAACAATCAAGACCATCCATTTGACTTGAAGCCGTGCGTGGATGGTTGATGCGTACTCCTTTACGCAGCGGGTTCTCCACCAGTAGGGCTACAAAGCCACACACAGAGTGATGATCATTTCATCACCCAACCGAAACTTATGTTTTATTATGGGACTACACACGGGACAAAAGTCGCTTGGACGTCCTGTTCTTCAAGCAAAACAAAGCAAATTTCAAACCGGATGGGTAAACTCTTTGTGGAGCATCAAATTTTGTTGAATTTAGGTGCTGACTGGCCCATAGAATAGTTGCTTTAATCCATACGGTGATAATATGCCCATAGGTGGATCTGGTGTGTTTAGGAAATTAATGTTAGAAGGACTCGTTTCTACAATGGTGTGTATATGATATGCAATGTGAAAAAATGACGATGATTTTCTGGTGTGAGGTGGGGGTGGTTGTGTTCGGCTCTGGCAACATGCAACATGACCTCAAACGGGTTTATGAGGAAGTGATGCTGATCATATTTTCCGGGATATTTCTCAAACCAAACCACTCAAAGAACTTGGATACTAACGAGCGTTGCATAATAAGGAGGATTAAGAATTTTATCCTAAAAATAAAGATGTATCGAGAAATGCGTGTTTCATTGGGGGTAATATAAGACTTTCAAAACAAACTGAACGTTTTTGCCTTGATAGAAAAGGTATGTAAATTGTAATTGGGAAACTGATTTTCACAGGCAAACAGTTTTTGATTTTATTCTGTGGTTAAAAAGCAAACATATATCTCCAAACATATCTAATCATTTCAATGATGCACTCAATTCCCACCATTATTTTCGGTCCAAAGGTTCGCACCAAGGTCAATCGGTAGGTGAAAAGTACACAAATTCTCTGTCACCTAAAAAGCTAATGAAAGACCTCATCAGTGCATCATCAGTTCAGCGTGTTTTGATTGGTCGTTTTGAAGAAATGTGTTTTTGACCAATCGAATTTATTTGCCCCAGGTACATTGTCGACCCGTTTGATTGGAATACAGTTGACCTTTATATTTGGTCTATGTGATTAGGGAAATTGCCGGGCAATCTGCCTGCCATCGTACACGCACACGTACGGAATTGTTCCACATGTAAGATGTGCCATTATTTTTCCTGATTTGAATGGGACATCATGACCGAGCCGAGTGCGTTGGATAATGTGACCAACAATCTGTTTAATCGTTGTCGCCTATTCATTGAACAGGCCCAAGCTGGCATATTGACCGATCCAGATGCGATCTCATTGTGCTTGCCTTCACAGTACAAAATCTGGGAGGCTATTCTCATCGGATTGGTTCTCACCATGTTAACAGTTGCAACAGCTGGCGGTAATCTGCTGATCGGATTAGCAATCCTGCTCGTAAGACGATTACGCAATCCGGCGAATTTGTTACTGTTAAATTTGGCGCTATCCGATTTCATGATCAGCTTATTGGTACTGCCGTTTGCCGTTATTTATCAGCTGACTGGATATTGGCCATTTGATCAGAACGTGTGCGATGTATATATTGTTTGCGATGTGCTCCTTTGTACCGCTTCCATCCTGAGTTTGTGTGCAATTTCAGTGGATCGATATTTGGCGATCACGCGACCACTGACCTATGCATCAAAACGTACGACAAGTCGAATGATATTCATGATAGGTACATGTTGGCTTTTGGCCGGATTAATCAGCGTTCCCCCAGTGTTTATTTTTGAAAAACCCAAACTACTGTTCCACTGTGGATACAGTGAAGATTTGACTTATCAGATCTATGCCACATTCAGTGCGTTCTACATTCCTTTGTTTATTATGCTGGTCCTGTACGGTAGAATCTATTTCATAGTACGGAAATTGGCTGTCACAAACAGTCGTGCATCATCTCAATTGTGTGAAAAGTTGAATTTGAGCGACATTCCCGTCGAACGATCAAATGGTTTAGGAGGTCGCGGTGAACGATTACCATCAGCTGAAATGGGTGGTGAGCATTTGGCATTAAAAACACCGTCTCAGAGCCCTTTGTGTGGTCGAACTTCAGCCAGGCTGGAAAGTATATGCGGTGAGGGAGGCGCATGTGGTACACGTTCACAAATCCACGAAAATCCACGAACGATTTCCAATGACTTAGGACCAGCGATGCGATCGAACTCAAACAGATTAATACCACCGTTTGGTCTAACCAGTCTGCAAATGCAGTCATCTACGTTCTCGCGACTATTATCCAAGGGGTCAAGAAGAGAATCGTTATCGTCCGAACCGATTCCACGAAAACGTGGCTTCGCGAACAGTTCGGAGAACGCAAAAGCTGTCATCACTTTGGGTGTGATTATGGGAAGTTTCACTTTGTGTTGGCTACCCTTCTTCCTATGTCAGGTAGGTCATAGCTGAACGAAAGAGTTTTGCTTATTCATCTCACAACTCCATATCGTTTCAGTTGCGTTTGATTTGTTCTCTAAATCAAAGTGCTTCTAGTTAATAACTGGTTCCCTGGATCTCATCGCTGTTAGCGTGATCGTAATTTAATCTCATCGTTTTGCATTCGCTTACTTCCCCATCATTCATGGTGACGCTGATTCAATAATTAATATATGAACATAATGGTAAAATAACTGGGGAGCCGTAGATCGACTCTGAGGGACAGCGTTGAAAATAACCGGTTTCTTTAGCTTTTAGAGCACGATTTGTGGGTACTGATCTAGAGCACAGTGATTTACTGACAGTATAGAATTGTTATCCTTCGTGACTGGTATTCATAAAATTATTTGTCTACTTAAAAATGATGTGGCTTTTCAAATATATGGCGAACAAAATGAGAATGGGATTGTCGGTTGTTACCTTGCAAATACTAGTAAAAAGCCAACTATTCTTTTCACCGAATCGGATTGTAAAAGGAAGTTCAGGAAAGAAGAGAAAGGAAGAATTTTGCAGCTAATCGGGAGTGAAGTGGGAACAGAAAATTGGGTCAGTGACACGATGGGGGCAGAAGTTGGACCAACGACTACCAGGTCAAAGTGATGCTGACCTTGTCTGCGTTACCGTCACCCCACTTATTCGGTATTTCCGAATGCATCAGTCATGGATATTTTCATGTTTTACGGCATCGAATTCGATTGATCCAAATTTTCACAGTGAAATAACTATGATAAAGTTTGTCGTGTACAGAGCCTAAGAACGGACTAACTCGGAAAACACGAGACAAATATTTTGACTTTATCGGCCTTGGTCTGTCCTTCAATAAAATAGAAATCTTTATCCAGGACTTCACAGATAGAAGGTAAGGACACTACTGTCTAACTTATCGGTCATATGTAAGAAATAGCGAGCTTTTATCCCAATGGATCCATCAACCTCTCATTTATGGGGTGGGTGCATTACGGGGGAAATGCTGAGTTTCTAATGTGTAGGGAAATGCACTAAATCCCGTAATAGATTTGGCTTCAAACCAACCTGATGTTAACGGTGGTATGCACAATGATCTTCTTCCTAAAATTCGTCGAGCTGAGGGATGCACGATTGCTGATGCGTCTGAATAGGGTAATACACGTCAAAGTAGTCCCACAAAGCACATTTAAACATAACAACAGAGTGGTAAACAAGTTCGTTTTCAAACATTCGTATTAATGCCAACGCATCTCAATGGATAATATTACCTGGGAATAAAATCGTCTTGGAGAAATAAAATACAATAGAATCAAATCGAAAATTACTGGAAATGATTTCATTATGATTTCGTGGGTTCTTATCGGGGCAGGTTCATTGTCGGATGTTGACTACAGAAGAAGCGGTGAGCATTCATCTACGCAAATCCCCGTCGGTGTGCCCGAAAACAATTTGAACAAATGTTCAAGCCTCCCTGGCACACACACATCCCCAAACACACACCGTATCACAAATAATCTCAAAGGTCGGATGACTGGACAAACAAATATGTAGTCGTGGTGAATCCGATTCCCGGTCTCATGATGAAACCATTTCTAGCAATCTGTGATGTCATTTTATTTTCCCAAGATAATACATGTGTTAAGATTTTTACACATTGACTAAGCTCGACGAATAAGCTATGATAAACGGATTTCAAAATCGCTTCAATGAATTAAATTTCACTCAACTCCTAATTCTCTCAATGGTGATTATGGACATCATTGTGAAAATTAGCTTTAAAAATAACTATCTTTTTGAATAATAGAATTTGGCTTCCCGGTCAATCGAAATTTTTTCCATTTTTTCGGTCCATGTACACTCCCATTTGTTATCATAAAACGCAGAACATAGACAACTGTGGACTTATTTGCCGAAATTGTTAGATGAAACTCACAATAATACGGTCGGCCGAGCGGCGGCCAGGAAGGGAGGAGTCATGCCGAGATTGTAGTTTCCGTTCCAACTGTTTTGATTCAGTTGACCCGTGTAAAGTTTCGCTTTTGCTTACTCGTTTGTAAACTGTCTGGAACTTTTTGTTTTGTTACCTAATCAACTTCAGATTACTAAGTAAGTAGTAAAGCAGTACAGAAAATAATTAAAAAAATTGTTATTGCAGTTCCAACAATCAAATTAGTTTGTTCCATTTCACATCACGCGCGCAATCAGTTTGAACTATTTTTTTGCACTTGTACTTAACAACCGACGGCTCAGTTGAACAATTTTTTAGCGATCACAACATCACGATATGGGGAAAGCGTTTGGGGTGAAGGCGCACAAGGTTTGTCGGTCCCATGTAACTGTTACCAGTTGTCTGTCACTGGTAATTTCCAGACATGCAGACACGCAGACAGACAGACAGCGTTTGAAAAATACACTAATTCCATGCTTTGGTTAATACAGCTTGCTTAGTACGCTTCACGTTGGGAGGTATTGTTTTCGTCGGAGAAACGCGATTCGCATTCCAAGTTATGAAAATAACCGTGTTTTTGCTAATAAAGACACGGTTTATTTGAGACTGTCCCCTCACCCAATCCTCACACAGTCCTTGTCATTGTTTATCCGAACCATGGAATGGGATCACACGGGAAAAAAATAGATCTGGAAAATTTAAAACACCATTCAATCGGTATTCGTGATGTTCTCTTAACATTAAATTCGCGATACATATATATTCACGGTTCACCTGTATGGTAAACGTGTACATTATATTCGTCACATCAGTCTAATTTCGGGGATAGAGTTGTTAGACTATGATTTTTTTCTAACGGATTCAGTTTTCTGTTACCCCGAATGAGCTAATCGAATTATTTGGAATGTTTGTGTCTTGTAGTTTGCGTTGACTACCAATACCTATTTGGTGTAGCACATTTACTTATCAGTGAACCTGATTCACTAATTTATCCACACATGCATTTGGAATGAAAATCGATTCCATCATCACGACCAGATGAGGATTTCGGTCCGTTCATTTGGGAGCGGCGCAGCGGGAGCGGGTGGTTGAGAAATAGCATTTATATTAAAACCGGGTCATCAGGATCGATCGCGAGTTTTGAATGGCTCAACAGATATATATTCTTTCACTTCTCATTTTTACCGACCGGGTAATGTCTCCATTTACCTTTTCTGATAAACGTGGTAGACATTTTATATATACTTCTATTTATTACAAGATTTGAGCAGTTCGCACTGCTTTAGTTCACACCTGAAGAACTCCAACAAGTGTTATGACTGGTATTTCCACATGCCTGCATAAGTTTGGTTAGTAGCTAAAAATGAACAGCACTTCCTAAGTAGTCATAAATTTAACCAATCATGAGTTGTAGATCAGTTTGGTTGGTGTCCCCGTGTGGAAGTGACTGTCGCAGAGATCCCAGCTTATTCTACCGTTCATGGAAAACCAAATGAACGGCATTCCATCAGCTTGTATTCTGAAAAAGCACTCCATTTCTGGTGATTCGTTCACTTAATCAGTTTTGCATAATTTGTTTTGTCCATTGCAAATGTTTTATTGTCTGAGAAGACTCTGTTATGTCCGGGTATTGATCGAACCAGAGAAGCATGAAGCATACTTCGGAAATACATTTCAGTTTATAATATCATACGAGTATGTATAGCTATGGATGAAGAGTGTTTATTCCGAACATCGTCTCCTACTGCAATGTTCTCAGGTCTTATGTATCACCGTTTGAATTTGCTCGACCTTGAGTAACATGATACAATCTGTATTATTATTTTGAAAATTACCATTTAGAGTTTGAAAAGAAATTTTGTACAAGACAGCATGGAAGTCCATTCTTTTCAATACATGTTTTCTGTTCCACGGGGGTATTCGTTTGGGTCGGTAGACGTGAATGCTGCTCGAAACACATGGGGGACGTTGGAAACTAATCCGGTGTGTTGCACGATTTTGAACAATACCTGTACAGGTCAACTAAAGCACAAATAATTACTACGAAATACCGCACGGGGATATTATGGTATATGAATGGTAGGTCTCTTTCCATGATTGAATATGGTAAAATAATGCAACTCACTGCTACAATCTGTTAAATCTTTTTTTGCTTAATCAAAGATTGCATCAGAAAAACAATGTCGATGGATCAAAGGGTTTTAGTGAAACACACGCAAGGGAAAATATATTTTCAGGGGTAAACCCCATAGTTTGGAGAATTCTCTGTTCACAAATGGGACCCGTCGATTGTTGAACTCTCGCAGACCAATGAACACAACCCAGTTTGAGAAAACGACGGACAGTTGTGGAGCGAATTTATAACCATGAAACTATAGATCAGACGATCTCCGGTCGGGTTGTACAGACTTCAACTCTTGCACGTCGGGTTGGATTGGAAATTGTGCTGGGCTAAGATAATCTGAAAATTCTAATGGACAATGATGATCAAAGGAAATGGAGGGTGAAAAATTATGTGAAACATATGAACGCAGATTCTGACCTCGGCTTTAGTATGACTGAATAAAATGTAGTTATAACGGGTCATAAAAATGCATTGTTAATTTCCGTTGTTACAACACATTATCGTGATTCAAGTAGCTCGCCCTGATCCTCAAGTTGAGAATAATATTTTCACCCATTTAAAAATATGATGATCCTTTTACCATTCCGTTGAGTATACTGTTGTACAAATAGCGTTTAGTGATAGGGTCGACTGCAGTCATCCATGTTAACCTCTCTATCGTTGTCATGGCGGTCTTATTGATTTCCATTTTTTTTTAGACTCACCAAATTTGGTTTTCAAATAGAAGAAGGAGTGAAGAACAAGCTCGTTTTCAGTAATTCGTAGTCATGCCAAATACATCACAATAAATATTACGCTGTTTATATATAAATCAGTATTTAACCGCAAAAACACAAACAAATGTTTCGGGAAAGGGAAAATAACCTCATCGGTTATCTATAGAGCTAAGTTCATCTTGGGACCGGAAATGGAATTCTCAGTGATCACATAATTGTTAGGTCATCCGATCGTTGGGATCACTCTGAATATGGGGTGTGTTGGGGGTGGGCCAGGGGAGCTTAATCGCCTGCACAAATTGTTTTTGGGCACACAAAGGGGGGTGGTGCAGCCGAATTCCTACCTCTTCCGCTGTGGCTAGGATACGACAGCGAACCTGCCTTGATAATCGACCACGAACCCGATACAGGGGTCGGAATGCCTCGGTCACATTCACAGTGTGATTTGTTTCAGCTAGGTGTGAAACCACTGCACTAGTGACTGACTTAATCGTTCCTGTGTTTAACCATGCGGGGTGGTGGTCACGGATTCGTTCGGACAAACGCCTGACTGTGCGGTCTATGTACGTGGTTCCACAGGAACACGTAAATGAGTACACACAAAATGAGACGGCAGAATCCGGCATTTTGTCCTTTAGTCGTAAACACACAATTGCCTGGGAAGTGAACAAAACATTGAGCTTTGCTGCTAGAAGGTTTTACTAACAGCATCTGATAGTCTCCTTTGTATTACCTCTGCTGATGTATCCCCCCAAATTCGGTTTTCATTTGACTTTCAGTTCTTTGTTTCTGTCTTCCTTTGACTTTATTTATAACCACAAGTGAAACTTCCAGTCCGTTGTTTCATAACAAAGGTTATGAGCAATTCTGTTTATAGTCAGTTTCGTGTCATTCGCGTCTACGGCAACCTCTTTTCCTCGAGAAACTGGTAGTCAAGATTACTATAAATACGAGACTGGGTAGAGCAAAGTGTTCCAGAAGTACCAGAAAGATAGTCCAAAAAACTTACCTAGGATTTTATCCAGAATACGACAATTTTTTCCGGTCCTCTGCCGCTGATGTAAAGACTGTTCCGCTTGAAACTATTGATTTTGTTTCCGGGTACGCTTCTCCTCAATGGTCATTACGTTCCTGGGAGAAAATATATTTCCTCCTCCCCACGAGCAGTTATTCGGTGCCAATTTTTTCATCATTTTATTGAAATACAACTCATAATAAGATTCGAATCGTTTTCCTTCGTTGTCCGTTCTAAATTGCACAATGCGTCTTTTCATTGAGTATTCGTGTTACCTTCTGTTTGACACTACGAAACCTTGGAATCCGGAGTTCAACTTGTCACTATTGACGATTTCCTACAGCCACATGCTTTGTTTATCGCTATATCGTGTTATAAGACCGACGTTTGCTGTTTTATCTATTCTCGGTTTTCTTTTCATGGGCCTGAAATGTGATTAGATTACGAAAAAGCTCTACAGTGAGATCATTTGTTACGATCCAAATCAATTCCCGCACACACTCACAGCACCGCCTCGGTCATTCCTATTCTCCTCTCGATTTGCTTACCCCAGTGCTACCGACAACAACACCGTGTCTACTGATTCTCAAAGTACCATATTTATTGGGAGTTCTAATAGACTATAGCGAATAGGTTTTACTATACATTAGCGATGACCCTCAAATACTATCATATTCGGCGAGCTGTAACCACAGTTCGGACATCAAGGGTTGCCTATTATTCTTAGACGTCCACCGCATGAATTATTTTTACAAATCTAATTAGCACTTGCTTGGCGCGCTCAGAACGCGAATATGGTCGATTTGTTCGGGGTTGATTGAGAGGTCTGTGTGCAGGACCAGGAAGTGCCTGCCGCAGATTCATGATTATACACTGGAATATAATTGACAAAAGAAAGATAAACTGGCTCGGGTGTAGCATTTTCTACTCAGGTAGTATTTGTCTGGTAACTTGACCAGAGGGGTTCCGTTTTGAGTCTATCGGACGGAATGCCCCATCAACCACAGGGGATGAACAAACGACGGGGATACACGGATAGTATGACGCCAATAGGATTGTATCGTTTTCAGGTTGGAAATAAAATCAACAAGGTTTATTTAATTCAACCTCATTCGTTCATTTCTCCACTGATCTGACATGTTTGCACAGTTATCTCTTAAAGTGGAGCTGGTTATTATTGGTAACCTGAAATAGCCAGAGGCACACTTCGGTGAATAGATATATCACAATATGTAGCATGCATGCGGTTTGTTTAATGACTTGTGGATCGTGATGAAGTAAGTAAAGAAGCACTTTTATCCAGCTGTTTAACGATTTTATAAAAGCAGAGTGATCATATCCCGAAGGTCAAATTGGTTGCATTTATATATATATATATATATATATATATATATGGGCGAATATGTGTGTGTGATCTATTTGACGAACATGGTCAGTAAACTGAATTCCGTAGAAATCAACCCTGTGGTTTTGAGTTCCTCAACTTCATTCATTCATATAACTTGTCAAGGAGTTTCAGCTTTTGGCTAACAGTGTGACAATAAACACGAGATCGTTGTGAGGTCAAACGAACTCATTATTGTATATTAAATGTGCACAGGAAACCGGTGTAGGGTGAGACTAATCAATTTGGATGTCTTTGATCCATGATAAGTGATGCACAGTTCCACCCATTTCGAATAATCACCACGTTGATAGTTCTGCCATATGTGCTACCTTTAGAACTGATTTCCCCGAAACCCCTGTGAAGAAAAGATTGAAGCCATTCCAAATAAACGCTTAAAACATGAATTGAAATGGAATTTTATTTCTAGCGGTAGTGATATCCTGAACAGAACAACAATTATTTTTCCCCCGAACTGTAATTCGTCACTTTAACGTTCCAGCATACCGTATTTCATTACTGTGAATTCACGAGAGGAATGAGAAAGAAGGTATATTGGTAGCGCCGTTGGGCTGAGGGAAGGGATAGGAATTATCGATCGGTGTAGTTGCTTTTCGTTCTTTAGCCGTATCTTTCGTGAAGTATGAATAAATCAAGATTAATCTGTTGACAAAATATTGAAAATCGGTTCTCGTAGCTCGGGTGAACTGAATTTCATTTCGCCTGTTCGCCGAGCTTGGCAATTTGTTTGCAAACATTTCATCACCAGCCGAGGCGACATCATCAATGCTTGTGAAGTGGCCCGAACTCTTCTGCTGAATATTGGTGTGAACCCAGTTTTGTTTCTTTTCTCTTTGTCCACTACTGCAGAACACGTCCGCTAGCGTTTGTGCAAACTCATTCGTTAAAATAATACCAATTGTAGCGCTTTGTTGGACATCTAAGTGTCAAGGAAACGCCATACTAGAAAATGTAGTGGTGGTTGTCACTTCTAAAGCCCCAAATTAGATTAGTGCTTCCTGATTCGAATAAATCAGATTTAATGAAATCAATAGCTTATTAAAAATTAACTGTACCAAAACCATTTGGTAAAACAGATACATATTCTGTGATACTGGGGTCAGTGAAAAAGCAGCAGCACTGACGGAACTGATTTTTGTCACCGTCGTTTGGGATTCTGTGTTGAGGGCAGCGCCTATGTATATGTAGTCTGTGTGTGTGTGTGTGTGTGTGTGGGCNGGGTGGGTGAGTGCTGATACGAAGGTACATTTGTATTCTTTAAATCACGGTAGTGTGACGGGTTACGAAGAAATTAGTTGGATGCTCTTTGGACACACAGAAATACTTCTAAGAAATTAGGTTATACAGGTAACGAACCAACACGTAAATTCGAACGTCTACACAAATTGTGCCGATTGGGAAAACACATTTTGGGAAAGCAGATTTTCGAAATCCACCGTTTGAATACTTTTCAACCACAGAATAGTGTTTCAATGCAACCAGCAAACAGAGAGCTAAGAATGCAGTTTCATGTGGGGTTCGAGCAGGAAGGAGTTGTGTAACCTAATAGGCGAGCATACATCTCATGGCAACAGTCATCGGTTTCTACTATTTAGAACCCCGCGTGTTTGGAACATATCACTGTGACATTGTGCTTCGGGAGAGTACAAGAAAACTTTTCAAACTCAAAATAGCAATTGTCCTATGTTCCTTTCTATACAAAAGCATCAAACGAGTAATATTTCACAGTTAATCGAATCACGATTTTTAGCGAATTCACTCCGGCGAACATTTAAGGTTTCTAAACCAGAGGAAGAATTCGAACTTTGGTGTTAATTATTGAGAAATATGGGCCGACTGCCGTGATTCAAAAGTTTTCCCCATACACAACAATAAGTTGAACTTCATTGAACCCACAATGAAACAAGAAATGTATTATACTCAAATAGATATTCTCCCATTTCCCCCATTAAAATTTGTCTATTCTTCTTTTTTGTAGTATGCAAAGCGTTTTGCAACAACCCCTCCTAAGCTAACTGCTCTCTTTTACAACGGATTCATAGGTCTACGTTAGATACAATTTTGATGAAACAAATTATCGATTTTGTTTCTGATATTCAGTGTGAAGAAGAAGCATTTGAACTTGTTTATATCATACATTTATCCTCACCGCTTTCATGAAAGACTATTCACTTTTCGATAACCTTTGTTTCAGCTGCTCACTCCAATCTTGAATGCTTTCCATCTGTCCCTGAATCAAATTGTATCGCTCCAGGTTTTTCAGTTTTTCCTCTGGTTAGGTAAGTTTTATTGAATTTATTTCGCTCAACAAAGTTTCAGTTTGCCTGATACGCCCATGCAGGATCTATTCCGATTTCGTTCATCACATTTAGGACTAGAATTTTCAATCATATTCCTAGTTCACTTCTGATTATAATGAAAGTTAGGGAGCTGTTCACAGTTGAGCGGAAACGCGCACGCACCATACGATCAAAGTTAACGTTTCAAGGTCACGACACCACTGTTTCACGCTGATATTCTGTTTGTGCAAATCAGAGTTCAGTTCGTGGTCTTTCTGATAGATGGATATACGATCAGGTTGGTGAAGACGACTGCAATGAACTGAACGAGCCCTGGAACAATTTGTGAACCCATTCATTCCACCCATCTAGGACTTCCGTTTTGTGCTGTCATCGAATACTCACAACATTTCATACAAAAAAACCTTCAGCGAGTTAGGTCTTTGTGATTAATAATAAGCAACACAGGGGGAGAAACAAATATGATGCAACCAGTCAGAAAAAAGAAAACACCAGTGGATCGTGGTTAATCTCGAACTGGTTAACAACTGATGGAGAAAAATCCATTGTATTAGAGTATGACTCGGATTACACTGGGTGTCTGCAGTGTTGCATGAGCAATGTCACTATGTTATTCAACAATTTACTGGTCTTTACCGGTTGATTATATGACGGTTTGAGAAATAATTGCCCGTGGTTTCATTAGAAGCTTGCCAATTATTGTACGCTCCAGACTGAACCGAAAAAGAGAGCTGAAAGTTCTGGACCTATACAAGATAATGCTTCAATAACTAAAAAAAATGAAGAACAAAAGGTATGCAAGAAAAATATAAGAAAAGCGCTGGAAAAATTATACTATGCGATAAAATAAACCAGACAAAGTTCAATATCATTCAGGTGAATGAGCAATATCAGTGCCACGTGACTGTTTGCGTATTAAATCGTTAGCCTCTTGGATCGGGTTGACCTCATTTGCACATCCGATTGGTTGGGTTTACATTTGGTCGCGATTGTAGCTTAAAACGTGACCGCGCAACCTTTGGAACTTTTTTATTATGTGAGTAATGGAGGATTTAATTCAATGGGAAATGAAAAACGGCCTGATCAGCTGACCGAGTGGGTAGCATGCTTACGTCCTGTTGGTGAGGTCCCGGGTTCGATCCCCAGTTGCGTCGATGGCTTCACACGGGTGATGAAACCCAACCAGATCGAAACAGCTATCCAGTGCTTCCTATCTTTTCTGTTCATGCTTCATTTGCTTTATAAACGAAGAATTTCACGTCTGAAATTTTATTATTAGGTGAACACAAAAAGTGATGAACAAAGTACTATTCGGTGAGTGATCTGTATGTCAGATCAATACATTATTTATGTCAATAACTACAGTAACGGTCTCGTGGAACGGAAAGGTAAGGCAATTTGGGGATTCATCGATTTAGCAGCACTTCCAACACGTGACTATCAACTATCAAGAACTATCAAGACAATTAAGAGTTGTCTGCAGAGGAAATTCACATCCCAACTGGATAAAGCAATTAGAGCCCTAGTTTTCCAAATCACATGGTAACATTTTGTCTTCTCTTAAATCTTATGTGACATTAGTCATTTGTTTTGCGATGATAAACGAACACTCACCTGGACTGGATTTGAACTGAAGCCTAGAAAGAGCCGACGAATCTGTATTGATCACAGTGCGCAACCTGAGTTACAAGGCAAAACATCACATTTTGATCGTTTCGCGCTCACTACTCAGAGAACCCGCAGGAGCATGTAAATTCCGGAACTACAAGCTGCCTGTGCAGGTTTTCTGCAGTTCTTATGCTGATTCGTGGTTCCTTATTACGCGTACCTTCGCCTTGGACATGTCAATATTGACTACATGGTTGCATAACCAGTTCCCCTGGAGACGAACCACTTAATCAGAGGACTGTTGTGGAATGCAGGGATGTGGAGACTTCAAACACATGACCCTTGCCAACTTCCTTCAGTTACATGTCCATTTTGGGTGAAAACAAATGTGAAGAACTAAACGGTCGATCCCATTGATTTTCAAACTGTTTCATAAAACTGCTTCGTAGAACACGACTCCTAAATTGTAGAGGCGGAGATAATCAATTTCTATAGCGAATTTTGATTCCATTGATACTACGGTGTCAGATGTAGAGTGAAAATGATTTAATCTTATTAGAATTTCACAAAGATTTTTCATTTTTCGTTCTTCCCTGCAGGTTATATGAACAGTCTGCTCAACCCGATAATTTACGCGAAATTCAATCGAGATTTCCGATTGCCATTCTGTTACATACTGAAATGTCAGTGCAAGGGTATCAATCAGCGCGTTCGTCGTTCTAGCTACGTAACTCAGTTCGAAGGCCAACGCTATTCCCATTCGATTGCGAACGACAAACAGCGCCCGTCCGCGTCCCGATACCCCCGGAGACCACAGTATCGACTGTCTACTAACTCGGAATTGGCCGTCAATCGGGGATCCAATGCCAGAATACAGAATCTTTCCCACTTGTAATGTTCACGATGGGTTTTGTTCATGCAGGTGCGAAACAAGATGTGATGCAAAACTGTACAAAACAATATTCATCAGAAATTATATTATCAGATTCTATTTCCACGTGTGCCACAATCGGCCATTTTGTATTGGATAACAGACTGACATCAGAGCTCAATGGAAAAAAATATTTCATCTTCATTTCGTCCGGTCTTATTGATTAGCTCAAATCATAAGCAAAAACATAGATTTCCGATGCTTTTATCTGTTCACGTGCAAACTTATATCTGCTTAATAATGGTCATTCACATTTGTAATCAGGTCTGACAATCAAGCCACCAATCTGACCTCGAGAAGTGCTCACGTTAAAAGGCATCGGGTTGGCTCATGCATACACAGCACACATGTTTTTCGCAAGAGATCTGTCCCGGTTTAATATACTGTCAATTCATTCCAACCGATGAATGTTTCCTCGGGTAAACGTTAATTGTATGTGACGTTACCTTTGAATGACCTAGTAAACACCAAGCGTGCTCTTGAAGAAATGTATCCGAACAACTAATTGATTGAGTTTTTGTAGACCACCCTTGATGTGGACGCCTTCTCAGTTGACACTATCTAGCTAGAGATCGAGCATTTTCCGTTTAATTCCCATTTTCCTTTTGACGTGCAAATCTCATTTTCAAAAATCACACCGCGTGCGTTCATGATGAAATGAAAAGAGCCTGTAGTCCGCTTTTGGCATTTAGTTTTGAATTGCTACGAATTAAATACCTCTGGACGACAAACTGTGGTCCGTGAATCAGCTTTGATAGTCATACTACAATGAGCATAACAATGTCTGTTAGACGAAACAAACTACGAATTCTGTGGTTCATTGCACACAGACACCGTGTTACATCTTGCTGGAACGTAGACAAATTATTGAAACATAGTGAATTATTAATTTAGGATTTGTCAATCACTTTTGGCTTTTCCTCAATAGTATTTGACCGCCCACCCTGGGATCGGACTTTATTAGACGCCAAACTGACTCTCAATACTAGTGTACATGAGTCTCATTTGTCAAACCTGTACCCACATTACAACAATCACGAGCAGAAATAAACAGAACCATTGTACCGGAAACAGGGCAATGTCTAGCCGGAAAACCACTGACCAACATAATCGGAAATAGCTATCCCTCAAACGGTTCATACTGGACACTCAGATGAGAATCCAATTCGGTTTCGTGGTCGAAATTAGAAAAGCAGCTATAGTGCGTGGCTAGTCGAAATCATACGTGTTTCGAGTGGTTAACCATCGTCTTGATTGACCTTCTCTATGTACAAATTGATCAGTGAGGTGTTCTTCGAGTCAAACAGGTAAGGGGCATGTGTATTCGGACGATAATTTATTTGATTGTGCTGCATACATTTACTTACTTACTCAAATTAATTCAGTCAACTGAAGTAAACTTGTTATTTATAGCAGACATTGGATGCCTGTTCTTGTTGCATGTAGTTCAGTTATTTTTCGAAACTCCGACATTGAGCCGACATCACTCTAGACCAACTCACAACTCTCGCCAAATCGGCTGATTCGTCCTCCAGGCAATGTGACGCTTCAGTTAGCTATTCACGCGCATCAACTAGGGGCTCGGTTTTGATAACAGGGAACAAACAGATCGGAAGAGTAATTCGCCATGTGATAGGATTTCATGATCAAAAACGAAACTTAAAAATTTTGTGAATGTATGACAGTTGGCAGCATGATGCTCGCCTCTTTCGTTGAATTTTCTCTACCTAAAATGATTTTTAACTGTTACCCTTAAAATATAAGTCTACAAAGGGCCCTACAATGCCGAACTCATTTCTGAAAATTGCGTCTGGTGACAAGCATATATAAATGTTCACCGCTCTATGAAAGGTAGAGCTGAACTCAACTTTGAGTTGTATACCCATCAAAAAGTTAACAGTCAAGAATGGGAGTATGTCAACCAGCAATTTCACCAAGAATGGAAGCTTCGCACAAAATAAACGAGTTCGCATAAACAAAGTAAATGCTTTATCCTCGGCAATGAGTGCACGTACATCAGTCACGAATAATATTCATCAAACAAGGAGCAAAACAATAGGGGAAAATGAACTGTAGAAAACAGATAACCAATGTCAATAACGTAACGGTTTAAATCTCTTTACCACTGCAGCATATGAGTTCCGCACTTGTAGCAAATCTAGCTCAATAAAAGAACAAGAGAACGGCTGTTAGCTCCACATCATGTATGCTTTTATTCACAAAAGCAGGGGTTGGGGTGGGATAAAAAGACGCTTTGTAAGGCCAACAAGTAGAGGATGAGAATCATTCGATAGAATCTTCTGCGTGAGAGTCTCATAATGTTCACAATTTGAGATACAATATTTTGTACACGGTGCTCACGAGAGATACGGCTGGGCACTGATAGGAACTCAGAGGATCATGGAGAAATGAGCTTAATGTTCTTGGTGAATACACAGGAACCACGTCCGGACGTTCATGAACCCCGTGATCAAAGTCGATTTATGCGATGAGTAGGGATAAAAAGTGATTTAAGGCAAAGAATATAAAAACGTAAGCCTTCTGACCTTGTGGAACACATCTGTGATATGATCGGAGCAGGTGAGGAAAGTTTACACCAAGATATATAGTTCGGAGTTGTTTGTTCATCTGTTCTATTGGTTCTGTCAGGCCGGCGGGGCTGACTCCGCTGTGTG